>JAEAOA010000682.1:2410000-2582784 GCA_016746295.1 Potamilus streckersoni
GATTCATAGGACGCCTTGACTACATAATGTTCCCATTAATAAAGGATTCATGGAACGCCATGACTACATACTTTTCCCATTAACAAAGGATTCATAGGTCGCCTTGACTACATACTGTTCCCATTAACAAAGGATTCATAGGTCGCCTTGACTACATAATGTTTCCATTAACAAAGGATTCATAGGACGCCTTGACTACATAATGTTCCCATTAATAAAGGATTCATGGAACGCCATGACTACATACTGTTCCCATTAACAAAGGATTCATAGGACGCCTTGACTACATAATGTTTCCATTAACAAAGGAAAGAACCGTATCAAATCATCCAAAGCAACGTGAAATAATCTTCTTTATGTAATTTTAAGGCCGTTAACTATAATATATTGTAAAATGCTGCATCAGCTATCGTGTAAAAATAACTTAACCAGCGTAATATTCTTTAATGTAGCATCACTGCATCAAATACCGTGTAACAACTTTAAACAATGTAACACTGCTTCATGTAGTATCAATGCTGACTTTGCAGCTATGATCAAGGCCAAGTGACACAACATTGATATAACTACCATATATAATAAAAAACCACGTGGTCATTATTTTTTTTTAAAAAAAAAAACATATTATATCTACAAAAACTAGTTTATTGATAGAATTATTCGAGCAAGTGTAATAGACTTTGATGTAACCAATAAAACAGATGATACTACTATTTTATAGCCTTTCATGTTATATATATATATATATATATATATATATATATATATATATATATATATATATATATATATATATATATATATATATATATATATATATATATCGATGTTAGAAATAAAAATCCAGTCTAGCTTGTTGTTTCATATTGTTTCTAACTTCCAATCAAGTTATCTTCTCCAAACATTTTGACAATCTTTGTTTCAATTCAATACAAAACTTTGTTTCTTGCATTAACATTGTTACATAAATATTATTTTGTTAATCTTTTTCAGGGTATAACAACAAAAAATAAACTCCTCACAAAATAGCAGATTCTTTTAAGCTCGTAGTTCATTTGTGAATTAAATTTTCATAAAATAGTGAACAAATATTTATTTGGCAATAAAATTTACTAGTGACATTTCTCTCCCCTGAAATGTAACGTGCACCATCAAATAATAACCTTCAATCTCCCTATGAACGAGGCTAACTCAAAATGATCCGTTAAAAATGAATAGCTACTCCTCTACTGTGACTTCTCTATGTACTGAAAATGACTTCTTTTCCCCATTCTGCCCGTACATAAGATTATACCGGAACTGAAAATTACTTCTTTTCATTCTTTCGTACATACAGGAACTAAAAATCGTACATACAGGAACTAAAAATGACTTCTTTTCCCATTTCTGCCCGTACATAAGATTATACCGGAACTAAAAATGACTTCTTTTCCCATTTCTGCCCGTACATAAGATTATACCGGAACTAAAAATGACTTCTTTTCCCATTTCTGCCCGTACATAAGATTATACCGGAACTAAAAATGACTTCTTTTCCCATTTTTGCCCGTACATAAGATTATACCGGAACTGAAAATTACTTATTTTCATTCTTCCGTACATACAGGAACTAAAAATGACTTCTTTTCCCATTCTGCCCGTACATAAGATTATATGGAAACTGAAAATGACATTTTGTCCCCATTCTCTCCGTACATAAGATAATATCGGAACTGAAAATGAACTTTTGTCCCAATTCTACCCGTATATTATATTCTGATATTCTTTCTTTCTGATAAAGTCGAATACGTATATTCTTTTTGTAACTCTGACATCGTAACAATAGCAAGAAAATTGTATAGTATTACCCATCCCTAAATATTTCTATTCAATGGATCTACCTTTTTATCCTCACAATCTGAAGTATTGGCATGTAAAAAGAAATCTGCATAATGGCACTTTGGGAATCTTAATAAATAAAACAAAAATTTACACAGAAATTTTCTGTTCAGTTAGACATCAACCCAGTTTTTGCATAATGGCACTTTGGGAATCTTAATAAATAAAACAAAAATTTACACAGAAATTTCCTGTTCAGTTAGACATCAACCCAGTTTTTTTTTCTTGCAATAAGTACAATCCAAAAAAGCGTAATAACATACAAAAATCTGGTTACAGACCAACGTATTCTAATATAATTTATGAATTATATAGTAAATAACAAAAATTCGGATATTTAAGAGGTAGTTTTAGTCATGTGAAAATTACTGAGGAAACAAACATGACAGAACAATGTATAATATGCTTATATAACTTAATGTCTGAAATATTATGTTATTCCTACATGACAGTTTATATTTATAACAAAACCTATATTTATGTATACTTCAGCTGTCAAAATTCTATCCATGGAAAAAAATTGTTTGTTTTTGGTGCTAACAAGGCACATTTTCCTGTCACTGTTTATACATGAAGTGCCGCTACATGTCTTACTTAAAAATTGAAAATATTTAATTCAGCGGACTAATTCTGTTTCTTCTTTTCTTCCTTTCTTTATTATTATTCTTGTTATTGTTATTATTATTATTATTATTATTATTATTATTATTATTATTATTATTATTATTATTATTATTATTATTATTATTAAACTCCCACCGTATCATTGATTTCATTTAAAGAACGCATACCTGCAAAGAATGAAATAAACTCGTCTGGTTTAAGGAGAGCCCCTTCCTTGGAAATGAATCTTTCTGGACGGAATTCTTCTGGATCCCCCCATACATCAGGATCGGACAATACAGAATCCATATCTGGAAGTATAATTGTATCCTTTGGAATGGTGTAACCTTGAAATAAGACGTCATGGGGTACTGAATGCGGTAAGCTCAAAAAGGCAACTTGAGCATGGCGCATGATTTCGAGGAGAAAGGCTTCTGTGTATACAAGCTCACGTTTGTCTCGTACTGATGGCAACCGCTCCAAACCCACGGTATTTCTGATTTCTGAAAACATGCGATCCTGAATTTCCGGCTTGCAAATGAGGTACAACGTCGACCATAGAATTGTGACTGCGGTCGTTTCGGTTCCCGCTACAAAGAAATCTCCAACTACTTTGCAGAGCTGTTCCCCTGAAATAAAAGAAAAGCGTTACAATGTACGCTAGAATATTTTGAAAAATGAAACAAATACAATGAACAGTCAGATATTGTGAGAAGTGTATCACGTCTCTAGATAGCATTAATGATGTCAGCAGTGACGTAGCAGTAATAATGTCAATCTCCAAAACTTTGTAAAAATTGAAAAAAATTAAACTTATAACAAGCACTTTTAAAGCCTTCCATTTTTTATGTATTATTTATACCGTATTGAGCGTAGCAAAATTACTTATTACGTGTGAATAACCAAAAGAACATTTGATTTTTTTAATTGAAAATGTTATATTTTTTATTTTTGACCCCATTGATTTTAACTCAGAAAGCCATATAACTAACGATCACATGAATCTTTATATAAAAGATAAATTTTTCTAAACCATGAAGTCTTATAAATGTCATGGTAGAACCAGCGAAATCTAATAAAAAGAAAAATTTGTGTGCGTATGCATGTGTTCAATTTTACATTTTGCATTAAATGATGACGTGTATTCGTCGATGGGCTTTGGGAGTTAGGTGTGTGCAAGAAAGGCAACAATATAGATAACTAAACAAACAGCTGAAATTGGGGCCTAGAACAGGTTCTTTGTATTTGCGTACAAATGTGCGAGTTTGTGCAGAATAATTTGAGAACCGCCTAATTGAATTCCATAAAACTTTGTAAGACATTTTAGGGTATTTCAAGATGTAAATTATCAGACTTTGGAACTTGTTAGTCAACACATACTTTTTTTCGTCATGATGGGAAAGAATAATAATATATATTCGATTGGTAGTAAAAATGTAATGATACAGTAATACGTATCAATAATATCGATATTTCCGTGTCTATAAAATATATTGTATCGCCACCCTACCCACCCCGTATCGCGATATGCATGACGCAACTTGAGAACTTTATATAATTATGTCATCTTATCAGTTTACTGGGACTTGAAATAGGACAAACCAAGATGTTTTAGATGGTCGATCCAGTATCATCCTGCGTCAATTTTCTTTACAATTATATAATATTATTCCTGGTTTGATAATGAAATGCAATTTGCATTTATTCAAATCCTTGAAAAGCAAACAATACTATGATGTGACCGAATCGTTGAGACTAATAGAATCTATGTTGGAGTTTGGACCAAGACAAGGATATCCCAGTCAAGGGGTTATATTAGTTGCCTCCCAACGAGGCTATACCCAGGGGAGTGTGAAATAATGTAACACCACGACTGGGATTCCCTTGCCTTGGTGCAAACACCGACCTGAATTATTTTTCTCACCCAATATTTTTTTAAACTAAAGTAAAATAACCCTGTACTCGTGCAACTTTAGTTAGCAGATTCAAAATACAGTATTCATCCGGTACTCTTACCTCTTCTCATTCTATATAAAGGTCATCAGGTTATGTACTCTTTTATGAAAATAAGAATAATTATTTATGTGGAATCTATCTATATATGTCGCTCTTACAAAAAGGAAACAAATCAATAAAAAAAACTTATATTTGTTATGACTTGGAAGTATTGCGCAATGAGCGTATCGAGTCACGCGCTTTTGTGTTTTCCAAATACATGTACTGCGCATCAAAACTAATATGTTAATGGGAACAGGGACAGGGTGGCCTGTCAATCCTAAGTACACAAGTTCTATGCATGAGAAAATAGAAACTTAAAATCGTTTAATATTATTACTGTATTTTTATCACATTTAAGAAATGAATGGCATACGATATTATCAATAAAAATTTAATATATTTTATGTGGTTAAGTTTTAACTTTTATCTGTTCGACGTTGGAAAAAGTTCTATTGTAGGAAACAATACGATGTTGTTTATTACAATATACCTTCTGCGTATAGTTTTAACAAAGTGTGTTGAAAATTCATGACTTTTCTGGAAATTTATAGTTTCTGTCCTGGAAAGATACCAGGTGTTGCTATCACTAGTGCAATTATCAACTGGGTCGGATTTTGTATTTTCGACAACGTAAGAAGACACCATTTCAAAATAACAATTTTTTTTATCGGTTTTAGAGTAGCACTTGAGAGTGCTTTTGTATGACCAATGATGTGAATTGCCTGTATGTCTGGAATTCTATTAAATAGCTCGATGAAAGGTGAGATAACCAGACTGGGATAGGAAAAGTCGAATGGGTGAGGTAAACTTACGTTTATCATATCTTGGGTAGCTTAAAAGTAATCCACAATATTTATCGAGATAAATATCGCCTTGGGATCTGCATATCATTCTACGTATCAGTGCCGATATACATCGTTAATGGCTAGGACGATAGATTTGCCATGCTATGCAAAGAACTAATTTGATACTGTTACATAAATGATGTGTTTGAGCGCATTTCCGCAAGCACGCGGGGTTTACAATTAGAAGATCGTTCATTGGCTTCAAGAAAAGGTAGTAAGTGTTTTCAAATCATCAAAACTACTTATAAAATCAAATATTCACGAGCTGTTGTGAATTTCACACTTACTCGTGAATGTACTTGTCTCCCTTTGTTCCTTCTGAACTTTCATCTCCTTAATAAACGCACTCACGAAATCTTCCACTTTACTTTCATCATATTCTTCCACATGCTTATCTAAGATTTCATTTATGTATTCTTCAACCAAGTCAACATTTTGTAGAGTCTTCTTCATTTTAAACAGATCACCTGGTAGATGTCTGAGGAAAGGAAAAAAGTTTACGGCAGAGCTGCTCCCAAGATTTCGCATGTTCTCGTTCATAGCTGCCAGCATTTGCACAAACCGAGGATCATCGTGGTTGAAATGTCCACCAAACGCTAGGGCGGCAATGACGTTAAATGTACTGGTATGGACAATCGCAGAAAGATCAAATGGTTGTTGGTTTTGTTTATCAACTGAGGACAATAATGTTGAGACTTCTTTGTGTATCATTTCCTCTAAAACTGACTTCCCCATGCCAAAATTTCTTAAGGTAATGAGAGCAAATTTTCTATGTTCCTTCCAGAGGTCACCTGTTGAACAAACGATACCTGCAAGGGGAAAAAAGGCATGCTCAGTTCAAAGTTGTCTTAAAAGACATAATTTACTTTGCGACAAACATGCTATCTTGAAATAAAAACATCATCCCTGTAATTCATAGTTAATCATTTTCTATAACAAGCTACAATCCAAGACAATGTTTTAGGGATGAAAAGAAAAATGATTGTAATTTAACACACACACACACACACACACACACACGTCTACGGATAGAGAGATCTTGGAGTTTATGGCCCTTACCGAAGCCTGGAGCTAGATCAACATTATCAAGATACATATAAAAACGAGATCTGCATGAAATATCACTTAAACTTAACCAAATGTTTGATTTAATAAAGTGTTTAGAGATCCTTATAAGGCATTAGTATATCAGCCTGATAAAAGCAAAATAACAAAGTTCCAAAGGTAATTCAACAAAACATCCCGACATTTTAGCATGTGTTCTACGTAAGGTCACTTCATACTGTAAAAGAATGCATGAGTGTATACAAAGCTTGCATGTGTTCTACGTAAGGTCACTTCATGCTGTAAAACAATGTACGAGTGTACACAAAGCTTGCATGTGTTCTACGTAAGGTCACTTCATACTGTAAAAGAATGTATGAGTGTATACAAAGCTTGCATGTGTTCTACGTAAGGTCACTTCATACTGTAAAACAATGTACGAGTGTACACAAAGCTTGCATGTGTTCTACGTAAGGTCAGTTCATACTGTAAAAGAATGTAAGAGTACAGACAAATCTTGTGTAGCTAGCTAAGTAGGCAGAGTGTAGATTTCGCAATCCAAGGTTTCCGGTTTCCATCCTCTGTCGGCCAGCCTAGGTCGGCTGCTTCCTTGGAACGGATTATATATATATATATATATATATATATATATATATATATATACATATATAAATATATAGATATATATATATATATATATATATATATATATATACATACATACATACATATATATATAAATATATATATACACATATATATACACACACACACACACATATATATATATATATATATATATATATATATATATATATATATATATATATATATATATATATATATATATATGTATATATATCTTACTCGGCGTGATATATTCACTAATCTGTTAAAAGCGCCGTTTAAACAAGCAAATAAAACTAATCAACTTGTGAAAGGTTTATAACTTAAATACTAATTTTCTATCCGCGTGTATCTTTCTCGTTCTCCTCACGGCTCTTGCCCTTTTAGACTATGTCCCTGCCTGAAGTCTGCTTTAAACGTAGGTTCATATAAACTTTCGTACAAAGTATTTAGCATTAATATTTTACTACGTTGACTGGGTCCTATATCTATATATTATTGCAAACCGAAATCCAATAACAACAACGAGGTATACACAATCAGACTATGTAATTGGGTTCAGGGCGCATCACTAGGACGTTATTGGTATATTGTGTTGCCTACCTCATGCTGCTTTGTAATTTCATCAGCCCTGTGTTCTCGTCTATTTAAGAATTACTGACATTTTCTCCCTAAGCAATAAGTAAAATCTTTACTTTCTTCACTAAACCCACTATAGATGAAAGATCGCAGAAAATCCAGCATGATTTGAGAGAGAAGCAGTTATCAATGCGTACAGTTTTCTCCACATGACAGTTTATCACCAAATTTACGTCGTTGTAACAGAGGCATTTTATTTTTAATGGGAGGTAATCCACTTTAAGCAGTAATGGTCTTTTCTATGTAGTTTCTAAGAGTAAAATTATAAGATCTATTATTCTCAGTCAGTTAGTATGTATAAAATATCTATAACGTCAACTATTTGAAAACTCTTTACCTATTAAACGTCATCTTCGCTAGTCAAGATTTCTATGTATTGTCCCTTTCACTTTGGAAATCGTACATTTTATAAAGCTTTTTTTCTGGTAACATCTATTGGATTTCCTGAGTTGTCTCTCTTAGCTGTGCGTTCTACGTAGGCTTAAAATGGTGGAGGCAATTGACTTCAAAAGGATAATTTGTAAGTTTAACATGGAAAGTATGACTGTTTGTCAGACTAACCGGCAATGTAGAATCATTTATTTGAGTCCATTCTAGCTCTGTGCTCCACTTGTCTTGATCTTGTATGAACAGTGTTCAAATTAGAGCAACATATTTTGATTGGATGCGTTGGATTGCCGCCGTATCGAGTGAAATTCACAGACCCGAAGCACCCAAATATCTCAACGATCTACCAAAGTGAAGATAAGGTTAACACATCGGAACCTTGGTTAGCGAAGATGCTTAAAAGTGATACGAAAGAAGTTATGTATTACAAATCGATGTTCACCAAGTTAACTGAAACAAGAGTCCTTTGACGAGACTGGTACTATAAAGGGCGAGAATCATTACAGAAATTTGAAATAGTACTATTTCTTCATTTTAACTGTTGAATGTTGAAACCATCTCTGATATTTTTGAGCGCTAACAAGATTTTTAAATTAGTCGATGTGGTACAAATAATTGATGTCAGTCTGGCTCCATTTTGATTTATAACAAAGTAGACATCATTAGAAGTCGTTAGGTGAATACCTCATGCCATAATGATTATTTGTCCATGGGAAATGGTAATAACAAGATGTTGTAATACAATCGTTGTGTCAGCCATATTGGATGTGCGATCGGCATCATTTCACCTAGGGCCAACTGTGTATTTTACAAAAGTCTATATGTATATTCATTCATTTGGAAATGAGTAGATATAATATTTTAAGATATGACTTTTCTTCTTGTGGAATAGCAATAACAAGATTTTCAAGATGGCAGTGGTGACTATTTTTAAGTTAAATATGCGCCATTTTTGTTTGGTTGCACTCAATAGTTTACTCCTTGGATGGGATTTGGTATTTAAAGAGAACGATTTTCCCATGTTCCTGGTTACTTACAACACAGGTTGTATATACTATACATTTCTAAAATAACTTTTAATCCCTCTATTTTCGATGAAAGATTGTTGTGTATAATTTGGGTTACAGAGTTTACAGCTTGACATTGCTTCTAAAGACTGCTTGTTCTGCCCGCTTATTTTCACCTGCTGGATTTCAAAGGTAAATAAATAGGAAACAAAACAGGGTATAACTTTTTACATTTTACTTTATAAATAATTCTTTTCATTTTCCATATTCTAGTAACTGCTAACTTTAATGTACTTTGGACTAGTTCGTGCTCAATTTTTTAGCATATGGAAGAAGCCATTTTATCAGTTTTCTGCCTTAGACTGGGTATAGCTTTCATAATTATCATACATAAATAAATTTGAGTCACAGTATAAAACATTGGTATAGAGGTATGTCAATATTCTGTCAATTATGCATGTTGCCAATACAAACTACACTTTATACCTGACTCTGTCTCCAAAGTACATAATAACTGAAGAGCTCTAAGATAATAACAACAACAGGACATCAGAAGTCTTCTGGTTAAAGCCAAACGTCAATACGACTTTCTCTTTACGTAGAATTGTGATAACAAGATTTTTTAAATAACTCACATGGCAGCCATAATTTATACCATATCCGCACCATTGTTATTTAGGACCAACTAGACATCATAAGAAGTCTTTCATTCAAGCCCCACGTTGAGATGACCGTCCATTCAGAAGGAATATCGATGGCAAGATTTTTTAGACGGCTACCTTGGCGACTATACTGTAAGTCAAATCAACGCCATTTTCATTTAGAACCTTCTAGACATGACAATACAAATCCCTTATGAATGGCCCGTGTTGATATGACCTTCCATTCGGTAGAAATAGAGATAACAAGATTTTCACGACAGTTATCAATCCATTCTGTAGAAAAAAAAGATAACAAGATTTTCGCGACAGTTATCATGGAGGCCACCTTGGATGTCAGAGTAGCACCATTTTAATTTTAGTTCCAATTCTACTGTATGTGTATGTAAAGTTTCAAGGCAGTCTTCCAAGTACTTTAGGAGAAGTAGCGATAAAATCCTTTGCTGTCAAACAGACGAACGGACGACAGACAATAGACCATCCAATGTGCTCTTCTAGTTTATGACCAACAGAGCTAAAAACACCATTGATAGCGGGTGGACGGTGGGTGATTTATGCGGCTCTTCAGTCTAAACAAGGCAGAATAAGTCTACATCTTCATGCATCAACGAATGCATTCCCATTATTATTATTATTATTATTATTATTATTATTATTATTATTATTATTATTATTATTATTGTTTTTGCTGTTGTTTGTGTGAGTTGTTGTTGTTTTGTGTGTGTGCGTGTGTGTGTGTGTGTGTGTGTGTGAGAGAGAGAGAGAGAGAGAGAGAGAGAGAGAGAGAGAGAGAGAGAGAGAGAGAGAGAGAGAGAGAGAGAGAGAGCTTGCCTTTATTTTGGGATATCATATCTGTGATGAACATACTAGGTCGGTGTGAAAACTCGTCGCCGCGTTTTACAAAGGCCTCTCTGAACGCCTCGTACCCGCATATAACAACACTTAGTCGTGTGCCCAAGTACAAGCGATACACGTTTCCATACTGTTTCCGCAACCGTCTGAGAGGTTTCCTTATATCCTCTTCTGTTAACTCCAGGGCGTTTGCGATGAGTGGAATCCAAACCTTTGGTCCTGGGGGTAGCTTTCCCTGACGCTGTTTTCTTTGTAGACATAGTGACAACAATAATATGGCTAAAAGGGTCAGGATAACAGGTATGTAGCATTCGTCCAACACCATGGGAAACATGACAATTTAAATTAGGATGGTCAGGCCTGTGTATTTATACACAAACAGTATATTAGCTCCATATGCAATGACCGCATGTATTGCCTCAGCCAATCTTTTCATATAATGAATGATTCGACGACACAGGCGTGAATATTTGGGTCACGGCTAACTTAGTACTTCAACACAAGTCCGCAGAAACGATATATAGTATAAACAGCATACATGCACATATCAATTGAGCGCGAAACAGTACGTTGAATAACAATGAACCTAAAATGGAGATATTGCTAAAAGCTACAAATTATCTTTTAAAAAATGTCCCCGTTATAAATGTTTTTCAACACATGAATGTTCTTGTGGTGTGTGTGTTCAGCACATGAATGTTCTTGCTCTGTGTGTGTGTGTGTGTGTGTGAGGAGAGAGACAGACAGACAGACAGAAAGAGAGAGAGAGAATGAGAGATGGGAGAGGAGGTGATAAAGAGTCAATCGGTACGTCAGTAAGACACATATAACTCAAAATATTTCTTACGTTCGCGTTATATTCCAGTTTTCTGTCATTTGCAATTCCTACTACTATGTACTCCACAAAAAGAGATTAATACTTTCCTGCTGTTTCAAAACTCCTTCCCATAACAGCAATCTTTCGAGGAAAGTAATCCTACTATAACGGCAATTCTACGATAATGAAAAGCCCTAAAATAACAACAATCCTACGACGAAGAAAACCCTTGCGGATAACATTAATCCTGCTACTATTGAATGACCTACCATAACAATAATATTGCTACTATTGGATGACCTACCATAACATTAATCCTGCTACTATTGAATGCCCTGCCATAACATTAATCCTGCTACTATTGAATGCCCTGCCATAACAATAATCCTACTACTATTGAATGCCCTACCATAACATTAATCCTGCTACTATTGAATGCCCTACCATAACATTAATCCTGCTACTATTGAATGCCCTACCATAACATTAATCCTTCTACTATTGAATGCCCTACCATAACATTAATCCTGCTACTATTGAATGCCCTACTATAACATTAATCCTGCTACTATTAAATGCCCTACCATAACATTAATCCTGCTACTATTGAATTCCCTGCCCTAACATTAATCCTTCTGCTATTGAATTCCCTACCATAACATTAATCCTGCTACTATTCAATGCCCTACCATAACAATAATCCTGCTACTATTGAATGCCCTACTATAACATTAATCCTAAGATGAAATTGTCTACCATTTGCAATTGCAGCAAAGAAAATAATATGTTTGATTCAGCTTGCGAATTTCCACAAAGACGTCAAATACGATCACATAAATATTAATTAGATAAAAGTTTTAAAAAATTGTCATACTGAAATGTAAAATGATGACCGTTTAAGAGCCCGTCCCCACTGATAATTTTGATAATATACTTGGGAGAGTTTGGCGTTGTTATTTTCATTTTATTCACGTGAAAATGCAGAATTCATACATAACGTTCCCACAATAAACAGCAGTAGTTTATATGCATAAAGTTCCCACAACAAACAACCATAACTGGAGGGGGCGCAAAATTTCCTCCTTTTGCATCTGACAGCAAAATCCTAAAGCCGGCGCTGAACTGACATAATATATATGCACAACAAAATGGTAAAAGGTCAAAGGCAAGGGCAAATTTTATCTTCATTAGTACTCTCGTTATTCCTAAATGACCTACAATAATTTCTTCACTATTAAATGGATTTAGAGGTTTGATGTACTTCCAGACATACCTACTTAGTAAATATGTTAAACGTTATATTGCTTTTATACGCTGATGATAATAAACTTGTCTCAGATAATTTTACTGACAAGCAATACACCCCTGATATGTTTGATATGTATGGCGATGAATGGAAACTTACAAGCAATACAAACGTTTTTTATTTGGTTAAAAATTCTCACGTTTACATTTTAAAAAAAATTAATTACTATATTGATGTTATAGATACTTAGCCCTCATATTTCACAACATTAGAAAGTTTTCAAATGGCCTAAAAAATCTAGCATCTATACATAATAAGGGTTTGTAAAAAAAAATGCGTGTTCACAATTTAAATTTGCCTATTGATTGTCAGCAGAAACTATTCGATCAGACCATTGTACTTATTTTAGCAATGGTTCTGAAATTTGTGGGATTTCTAAGCTCTGAAATAATTTTTAAAAACTCATCTTTCTTTCCTATGAATTATACTCTATGTAAAATAAATGTACCACACCCCATATCATTATCATAATTTGCGAACTTCATGTTATCAACATTATAACAAATATAACATCATCCTCACGACGACCAACAATGAATATTGAAATGAGAAAGACAAATGTGGACGTTTAGTATTACTTATTACCTACTTGATGTGATCACTGCAAAGTTGTTGTTGTTGTTGTTGGGTTTAACGCCATTTTTTCAGCACACGATAGGCTATTCATGGCGGCCAGTATTAATGGTGGAGGAAGAAACCGGGAAATCACCGGAAAGAACCACCGATCCACGAGAAGCTACTGGCAAGCTTTCTCACATATCCACATTCGCCGAATCCTAGATTCGAACCCACGCAGACAGAGGTGAGATGGCAATGATCCGTAACGGACAGCGCTTTAGACCACTTGGCCACTCGGGGCCCCGATCACTGCAAAGAGGTCTATACGTATAAAAACATAAATTGTAACCCCGAAAGTAGTATAAACGTATTCATTTAAGATGAAAGCGTCCTTCGCACGGTTGTCTAATAATAATAATAATAATAATAATAATAATAATAATAATAATAATAATAATAATAATAATAATAATAATTATTATTATTATTATTATTATTATTATTATTATTATTATTATTATTATTATTATTATTACTACTACTTTCTTTAACGAGGATAACCAATTTAGTTATGGCGGACCCATCTGCCATTTGGTCCTCAATTTTTGTAATTTATTAAGTTAAACGTAATTTTTTTAAAAAGGAAAAAGTTACAAAATCATCAAAATCATATACGTATTCGTGTTTCGTCGCAAACTCATTCATACATATTTAACATGAATGAATATGTGTGACCATACTGGGAAACACACACACATACACACACACACACACACACACACACACACACACACACATATATATATATATATATATATATATATCTCTATATAGATCTATATATATATATATATATATATATATATATATATATATATATATAATCATTTAATAATATTCTATCCAGATTCATACATTTCAGCATAACCAAAGTATTACATGGTTACATCAACTAATATCATATTACATATTATTTATAGACACATCGATATAGTTTTATATTCAGAGGTTTTAATATCTCATTCCAGCTGTTCAAGAAAGAATTTCTTTAATGACATTTTTAAAAGAAGCCATGGAATTTAAATTACGCATCCTGGTGGGTAAGGAATTCCATCCAGCTGGTGCTGATACAGTGAATTAGCTTTTGTAATGGTTAGTTTCCGTCCACTGAATATGGATATTGTTTTTAGTCGTCGATCGAAGATTACGCTCAGATGATATGATATATATCTTATGTTACAGATATGATCTGGAAAAAGATTGTTTAAAGACCTATATGTCATAATTCCTTGAAAATAAGGAATATGTGTTTGTATAGGTCGCCATTGCAGACATTAAAACAAAACATTGGAGGGAGTCATAAAAAGAAATTTCAATATTATGTGGGCTGCCTTTCTCTTAAGTTTATCAGTTCTGGACATGTTAATATTTGATGTGTTTCTTCGTATGGTACAGCCGTAGTCTATCAGTGGTAGTATATATCCCGAAAAATAAAGTTCAAGTGACTGGGAAGATAGACATTTCGACAGCAATTTTAACAGAATTCTTCTTTTGGCTACTAATGCACATAGGTGATCGTCATGTGCATTCCAGATGAGATATCGATCAGTGTAGATACACATAAATTTTTATTTTTTACTATAGACAGAAATAAATCCATGTTAGTAGATAGGCGCTACCTTTTTACGATTGTCATGCATTTCGTTTTAGAGACATTAATGTTATTGACACCATACTGACATATTGTTGAGGTCGTTTTTTGAAGTTTTTTTAATGGAGTCTAGAGATTTACCAGATGAATGCAATGTAGAGTCATAAGTAAATAGTTCTGAATATATGCGAAGCTTTTAAATGGGACTTATTGAACTATGGCGTTGCAAGAGAATTAAATTAAAACAAAACAACGACATGGAAAGCCCTAAGAGACTTCAGGTAATAGTCTCTATAAAGTGTGTAGTTATTCTTCTTGTTTTCGTCGTTGTACTATATCATTTATTCTTGTTTATATTTAAAGGCCTCAACATGAAATTTATTCTAGGATATTGATATAGACACTGCATGTATTTGGAATGATTGTGGTGCGTGGTTCAGACCAAACTGTCCGTCATACTCCTCAACACTCATCGTCATACCCTCTTGCGGCAGAAGACAAATTCTTTGAACCAAAGCACTGACAAATAACAGTAATTCCATTTTGGTAAGTGACTCGCTCAGTTTCTTCTACCGGAAACTGCAAGGGTAAGGTATTCTTAATTTTAGTTTTTATTTTATTTTATTTTATTGGAGGAGGAGGAGGAGGGGTATTGTTTGCTTGAATTAAGATCCAATGGAAATTATGCCTATTCAAAGCTCATATATAATCAAAGTCGTAAAGGAAAATATAAAACTGTCACCAATCAAACCCAATAAAGTCTAACAATCTCCAAAAGGAGCTTCATGATTAACTCATGTTCGTCCGTACGTCTGCCCATTCAAACTAGACTGTTAGCACAACGATACATCATCCATCTCATCTTGAAAAGTTCGAATCAACCGCACTACTGTACGAAATGATTAAGAGAAATGTTATATTGCATATTCGATTCACCTGAATAGATTTTCAAGCCATTTAGACATTTTTTCTTTCATTTTATTAGTGTTTTGAAGTTGTTAACTTATTCATTTCGTGATAACTTTGTTAGCATAATTGACATCCTGACCTCCCTGTGCATTTCACGTGAATATATGTTGTGACCATCACATACATTTTGCATATTACTGATGTGTTTTGTATTTGACGTAAATAAATTGTTGTGCCCATGATTTTTGCGTATTACTGACTGTTACGTTGTCCCTCTTGGTAAAGACGGGTGGTTAATTAGATTTAGCTGTCGTTATCTAGAGGATGACCTACCTCGATTTTATTGCCTGGTGTGAGTGGATAGATAGAACATCAACAGAGAACTGAGCACGACTATTTAGAAGAAATAATACAATACGAGCCCCTTAGGCAGAAAATAAAACGTTTAATCAAAAACAAAAAAGTAATAGTATCAGGTTCAATTCAAACAATTTTACCGTAACAGAATTTTAATAGCAGTGTTCTATTTTCGATTCGTTTCATCATTGTATCGAGTGGTGAAAAGAGCACAATGCCCGCGTCTGATTTGCATCACCTAGCGTCGCTTTCTGTCTTCGTCTCCGTGTATCACACGTCCTCACACCTTTATGCGTGTACGTTGATCTTCTTTGATCTTCCTATTCTGAACGCTTCGTCTCTTTCCGGACTTTTGTCATCGTACTGTCCCCGTCTGTTCATATGAGCTGTTTCCCTGAAAAACAAGATTACCACTAAGCCTCCATATATATCATATTCTATACATATATAAATTCTCTCACTTTCGTTACTCAGAATGCATAAACTAGCAATCTAATCACTGCATAAATTCTGACCTGTGGTGACCTTAACGGCTAATCATTACCTCTAGTTACGAACGACCCCAGTAATATACATCCAAGTCTGACCTAATTTGATAGATCATCCCTCTCGCTTCCCTACGACTGACCATAAATTAGCACGTGAGCGGTGCACGTAACATTCCCGTATCTCTCTGCATACGCTACCACGTGACTCCTTAGACTATCCAACCTAGTGAGTTCGTCTCAGTAAGCTACATAACATCGATTACTATTGCATAATATTCACATATAAATATGCAATTATAATTAACTCTCGATAATCAGTATCATCCTAACAAAGGAAATTAATTCATATAACCCTATGAAATCCTGTACTTCCGAAACTTTGGATCGCATACAATCAGTCAGTTCGAACAATGAACTACCAACTGTAAAATTAAATAAATGAATTGCATAGCAACTCTAGCATATCAACAGATTTCCATGAATTCAAAAAAATGATACACAGTATGAATCCTAGTTATATCAAACACATTTGCATAAAAGAAAACAAACAAAAAAGAACATTACATTAAAATTAAAACTGCATACCTTAATGCTGTTCTCTTTCAGAAAGTATGCGTCCTATCACTATATAAAGCCGGTCTTTATTCTTTTTTTTTTACAAAACAGCCACCTGGTTCTTTTAACGTTTAATGAGGAAAGCACCATTCTCTAGTTTTTCCTTGAGTCAAACCAAGGCTTTTCCTTCTAGCTGGAAAACTCTCGGACTAAAGAATTCGTCCATGGTCGTCACTTTCAATCTACGTTACTTCCAAGGTGTACGCCTTAATTTAAACTGACCAATCGTAATCAGAGGTTCCTATATTTTATCCAAGATAATTATTTCTTTCGTCAGATTTTGACAGTTTAGAATCTGTAAAATACGATGCATATCAAATTCCTTTTGAAAATGAGTATTTGACATGATGTTCCTTTCATGCAGTTATGGTTGGTAGCTCGGGACAAAGTTGCGATGCCCGGGGCAATTCTCGATGAGTCGTAGATGATGACCTTTCAAGTTTAACACTGAAAGGATGAAAAGGTCGAAGTGATCCTTCACAAAGACCTTGCTAACTTGACTGTAATAAATTTCTAGCGCACAAAGAATTCAATTTTAAGGTTACATGTTATTTAAAATTCGACAAATTACAATGACTTTATGGAAAATCTATGACCGCTGACCCTCTAGCCACTTTAAGTCAGTGGTAATATGTTATCTATTCTGTCTTACCTACATTAACCTTAAACCTCTGAAAGTTAAAATAGCTGCAGGAAGTAACTGCTATATTTTAGAGCCATTCAGACAAGAAAAACCATCTAAATAATTAATACATCATTGTATGTGGTCTTTAACATCCCATTCACAAAATATTGATTATAGGACAACATTTCAAACGTTGTTTTTTTCAAGATGGCGGCATCAGATTTTTTTTTTAAAGTTTTTGCTTGTAATTTAACAACGAGAATTCGTTCGCGAAATGGACATAACGGACCTAAATCATGGACCTATTTTCTTGCCTGACAGCCTTAAACGGCTTTGATTTCATTCCATGCGTATTACACACTTCGACGAAGAGACCTATTTCACAATCTCGTGTAACAGTTGTCTCCCGTGCTAAGCGCATATTGGGAAGTTAAGAAAGAAGCTAAAGGTGTAATACGCTCTACAACAGTGCACTTCAAAAACGTGGGTATATACTACTGATTGTTCTATAATGGGAGATTTTAAGTCTGGGTTCTTGGCGGTGATTCTTCGTTTGACTGTGGTGAAAACTTAATCATAATCCTTCACATTGTCCTCGAGATTAGGACCTTTGTTTACTTTGAAGACCGTATAGGGCACTTACAAAGGTATTATTAAAGGTCCTTTTTTTAAATGTATACACTTTCAAGATAATTAATTAACAATACAAGCTGACATTTTCTATCAATATCGTGACGTTTATACCATTAATACCGTCACATTTTGCCACATCTAATCGGGCGGTTCAAGTATGGGATATAACAAACAATATCTTCTGACGTCACGAAAACATGGGTTTTGGGGTAGTTGTTTAATTTGTTTGTTTGTTTGTTACTTTCGTGGTTTTTTTTCCTCCGAATTCCAATGTCTCTGCTACTAATTGTTGAAATAGGTGATAAAAGCTGTATCGATAACATGATTTACGATTATTATCTAATGCAATAATCGACATTTAAGTCATTAGAGGTATTATAATACCTACTTGGATTTTGCGTTTGTTTTCTCGCACTCGCTTGAGTTGATGACCTTAGGAAATAGATCAAAAACAAAATTATTTAGCTATTAGATTGTATTTATCTTAGGATTTTTTTTCCTTTAATTTCTCTCAAACAAAAACAATTAATGTCTAACAAATGAGTTAAGAAAGCTGTTTGGCTCAAATAATCTATAGGTTTTTTCAAATTACATTAACACGTGGCAAACATCAAGCCTAACGTTCAAACAGTAAGGCAATACGACAATGCACGTAACTTCTGGTTATTGGTGACTAATATTCGTTTATTGTTGTGCTTTTGACGTAAAGATAATGCCAGGAAAGGTAACCGAAGTACTCCTCGTGCTTGTAGAGATGGCGAGATTGAGTAAAAATTCAATTCGAAAAGGAACTATGTTTGGTATATTTACCCTCAAATGTTCGAATATCAAGTAACACCATGTTGACAGTTTTAACATTACATACGCCTTGACTTTAACAGGACGAGTAGACCTTCACAAGACGAGTTGACCTTCACAGGACGAGTTGAATCCATAATGTTCCCATTGACAAAGGAAATAACTATTATTCAAGCACGCGTGAAAGAATCTGTTTTTAATAATATATTGTAAGATGCTGCCTTAGATACCCTTTAAAAATGGCATTAAACAACGTAACATTGCCTATTGTAAACATTGCTTCATCATATATCGTGTAAAGAAACTTTAAACAACGTAATACTGCCTATTATAAACATTGCTTCATCATATATCGTGTAAAGAAACTTTAAACAACGTAATACTGCCTATTATAAACATTGCTTCATCATATATCGTGTAAAGGAACTTTAAACAACGTAACATTGCCTATTGTAAACATTGCGTCATCATATATCGTGTAAAGGAACTTTAAACAACGTAATACTGCCTATTGTAAACATTGCTTTATCATATATCATGTAAAGGAACTTTAAACAACGTAACATTGCCTATTGTAAACATTGCTTCATCATATATCGTGTAAAGGAACTTTAAACAACGTAATACTGCCTATTGTAAACATTGCTTCATCATATATCGTGTAAAGGAACTTTAAACAACGTAACATTGCCTATTGTAAACATTGCTTCATCATATATCGTGTAATGGAACTTTAAACAACGTAATACTGCTTCATATAGCATCAATACTGAGTTGCTCGCTATGATCAAGGCATATGTTCTTTAGCCACGAAACAAAACATTAAAAAATAGCTTATATAATTAAAACCACATGGCAATTAGTTTATTTAAAAAAATAACTTTTATCTAAATGAATTAGTCTATTAATAGAATTCATTTGATATGACCAAAAGACTATGATATAACTGATACAAACAGTTGCTTGATACTATTGTTTCTGTTCTAGCCTAATATTATTTTTCCAAATATACATTATAATATCTCTTTTTTTAGAAAAGAGGCCTTGCAGAATTTGTATTTTTCCCCGTCGAAGTATATTTGAAAATATATCCTTATCATCATTATGGTTTCTAAAAAGAGCTGATCATTTATATTCAATCATTGTTTCAATTAAATGCAAAACTTTGTTTCTTGCATCAGTATTGTTAACGTGAATAAAATTTTGTTAATCTTTATTAGGGTACAACACCAAAAAATTAAAATCCTCACAGATAATAACAGATTCATTTAATTTTAACGCTTGTAGCTTATAACTTAAATTTTCATAAAATTGTGCACAATCATTGCTGGGTCAATATAATTTACAAACGAGATTTCTCTCCCTTGATACGTAACACGCACTATCAAATTTTTACCTGCTGTCTCTCTATTAGCAGGAATTATTTTTAAATCATTAAAGAAGAATTGTTACTCCTCTACTGTTTCTTCCATACGAACTGAAAATGACTTACTGTCCCCGTTCTGCCCGTACATAAGATCATATAAGAAATAAAAATAACTTTTTTATCCTCATTTTGCCCGTAGGTAAAACCATGTAAGAACTAAAAATGAAAGTTTGTCCCCATTATGCCCACACAGAAGACTATATAAGAATTGAAAATAACCTTTTGTCCCCAATTGTTGATGAGATCGTATAGGAACTGAAAATGATCTCGTCCCCAATTCTGACTGTGTATAATATTCTGAATCTAAATTGATATGTATAAATTGATATGTCTATCCTATAATCAAATAATATTATATATGTATCTCCTGTAAACAATTATTATTTATATTGTTTCTTTCTAATAAAGTGGAATACGTCTTGCCTCTTTTCTTTTATCTCTGAAATTCTCACAATTTAGCAAGAAAATTGTATAGTATTATCCATTGTGAAATATTTATATTCAATGCATCTAACTTTTTTAAACTCACAATCTCAAGCATTGGCCTTTAACTTGGGAATTTTAATATCAACAAAAATAGAATATTATTTTTAGTTGCACATTATACCAGTTTGCTTGCAATGTGTAGAAACGAAAACAAAAACACAAGCGTAATAAAGTGCAAGAATTTGGTCATTGATCGCCTTATTCTGATACAACCAAATATTATATAGCAAAAAAAGTCCCCTACCACCCAATAAAAGCGAACCTTTAGGAGATCGTTTTAGTCTAAGAAAAAGTACACGAGCATGACAAAACACGATACAACATACGTATATAACTAATGTCTGAAATTTAACAAAACCTCATACAAAAGAGTTTATATTTAGCACAATCTACAAAGTGGTTTATATTTATAACAAGATCTACATTTATCAAGACTTCAGCTGACAAAATTATTTCCATGGAAAAATACTTCTTTTTCTTTGGTGCTTGTCACGTTGTGTGAGAAAATTTGCTAACAATTCCTGCCTCGTGATTACCAATGACTTTTGATAGAATTCGTTTATAAAATACTTTGAGTAACATCCATACTTGTTATATAACATTACGACTTTAGACTGGTTCTCAAACAAAGAAACTACCTGTCCGTGACTTAGCAATTACATCACCATCAAGTTTGTGTCTAATCCAGTGGATTGCCGCAGTGGTGCGAGAGTCCATTTCTTTTGCAACCAGTCAGTGATATCACCGGTCGGCTTAGGCTTAGAGAACGGAAAACCGGACATTATCACACGTCAGTGCTACAACCCTAGGCAGTTTCCAAAGAGGCAATCAGTATCCAGTCAGAACTAAGACAGTAACATTTTGGACGGATTTTTCACGCAGACTTTATCCTGTTACATTCATTTTGGAAGAATCAGTACAGTTTTGACATGACTAACGAAAAAATCACGATACTCGGAGAGCGAATTGTGTATTCGTTAAAAATAGTGGAAATGGGAACTTTAGGAAATTCGGACGAGATTTGGAACAAAGGCTTTTGGAGTAGGCTATCTTCGCCTGAATCTGCCTTACTTTCCTAACTAGATGTCGTAATATTTATACTTTATTACGTGAATTTAATTTATTAGATATTTAATGTTCTAACTATAGCTGAATTATCAACATGAAATGTAGCGAATTATTAATATTGAAGATTATGTAGGTTGTTGGGATAGAATCGAATTGAATGGTGTAATCTGCAACGATCTCGCATCGTGGCGCATAACTGAATTTAATAGAGAGTAGTGTTAGAACTTGTACTTGTTTATATTTGAATATATAGTTTTGGATTATGTGTGGATTGTGTGTATGTGTGCGTGTGTGTGTGTGATTCAGATTGTTAACGTAGCTTTAACAATTTTTCAGTCCTATCGCTACGATGTCTGCAGTGTTACAGTTCATAGTGATGTCTAGCATTGAGGCATCATGCCGCAGACATGTGGCATAATGTCCCACCAAGGCACATTATCGTGACACTAGGCCGACCAGTCCTAACACTAATCTCTTAATGCTGAGCGCCAAGCGAGGTAGCTGTTAGTACCATTTTTTAAAAGTCTTTGGCATGACTCGGCCGGGGATCGAACTCACGACCTCCCGCATCCGAGGTGGACGCTCTAACTACTAGGCCACCGGAGTGGTTTGTGTGGATTATTCATTGTTGGCCTTGTACACGTATAATTAGGCATTTTCATATTTGTACATGAATGTTATAATCTTTAACATATTAAATGTTTGGAAATATTGTTGATGTTGATATTTTACTATATCGAGAATTAGGAATATGTGTGTATATATCAGAAGGCGTGATATCATTGTTGTTATAATAGCCATTATTATAAAACAAGCTAGTATGGAATATTTAGATATATGTGTGTGAGTTGACCTAATGGTTTAAATGTAATAATACTGATGAAAGGCTTGTGAGAGTGTGCTAATTCTCATGAGAATGATTAAGGAGACAAAATTGTACGTATCGTCTAATTCACAGGAAGCTTTGAAATATGGCGCCACCAGAAGATTAGAGAAAGAAGGCATGGAGAGCACCTGGAAATAGGCAGTTGTGTGAACGCGCAGCGCTGAGAGAATGTGCAGTTGTGTGAAGGTGCAGGGCCTGGAGAATAGGCAGTCGAGCGAAAACAAGGGTACCAGAGGTATCGAAGTTACAAGGCGGAAGTTGCTGATGAGTAACAAAGGGACACTAAATTGCGTCAGTATAGTTGAGGGAGAGCCAGCAGTATTTAAGCGTTCTGGAAACGGGAAGGTCGGAAGTGGATCTATGGGTAAGGATTCCACCCACCGACCCGGACGGGCTTCAACTACGGAAAAGGGAAAGGGCTTTACATAGCGGCGAGAGTCACCGCCGTGTTACAACTGCAAGTTCTCGTGGTATTTTGCCAGGGACTGTCCTAAGGGAAGGCGTACCCAGGTGTATGCTGTTGCCAGGGGAAAATGATGCAACCAGGTGAATGATGTTGTCAGAGGAAAATGATGCACCCAGGTGAATGCTGTTGTCAGGGAAAAATGATGCACCCAAGTGAATGCTGTTACCAGGGGAAAATGATGCACCCAGGTGAATGCTGTCCTGGGAAAAATGATGCACCCAGGTGAATGATGTTGGGGGAAAATGATGCACCCAGGCGATCTGTAAACCAGTAAACCTCGCATCCGCCACCGTCAACGGGAAATATGCACTATCTTATATGACACTTGGTGTAGTTATCCCGCACTTGTCGACAAGAAGTATGTGAAACCAGCTGACTATACAGGAGAAGTAATTGAGGTCCATTATGCTAGCAGCACGCGTGACTCGTTATAAGCTGCCATCGTTGACATTGATTCGCCGTACATGAAATGGAAAATCGAAGCCGCGTGCTTGTGTGAATTGTCACATGACACATGACATCATACTGGGATGTCGATATGTATTATCGCAACCTAACCAAGCGATTTGCACACCTGTACCGGTGAATGCCGTGGACACCAGGTTCAAGATTCGCCAGGCGAAGGCGATGTCGGTGGAAATTACCTCGTCGCCGGTTAATAACGCGCTTCCAGCCAAGCTGAAGAAACTTCAGTAAAAAGAAGCAATTCTGTCGCAGTTGTATCAACACGCTGAAAAAGGAACGGAGACAAGAACTCCAAATGGCGAGGTAAGATTTGTGTATAAGAAGGGAATCTTGTACCGCCACGCCATGAAGAGACACGAGTACATCAAAAAGTCGTCGTGCCGAAAGAAAACAGAGGTAAAGTATTGAAGATAACGCATGAAACTATCATGGGAGGACGCATGGGGAGTGCAAAACGCACGACCGTTTTTTCAAAGGATTATACTGGTCTAGGGTCTACGGAGACGTTAAGCGGTTTTTCCTTTCCTGTGACAACTGTTAGCGGATGGCACCGATCCAGATGATCGACCCGTTCATTTGTGAAATACATTTCCTATCGATGAACTATTCAGCCTTGTCGCGATGGATTTAATCGGACCGATAAAACTGGCGTCCGCACAAGGAAATCGTTATATGTAAACGGTTGTTGATTACGCTAAACGCTATCTGGAGGCTGTCGCAACGAGATCCTGACCGGTTAGTGGATGCGATTCATAAGCCATGTGATGAATGAGGTTAATCGACTGATGTCGACTAATCATCTCTATACCGCTGCGTATCACCCAAGTGCAACAGAATGGTCAAGCAGTTTAACAGGACTCTGAAGAACACCCTTAGGAAGCTGTGTGAAGGCCGCCCTAAATATTTGGATCGGTATATTACTGCCATGCTTTTTGCAAATCGGGAAGTTATGCAAGCGAGTTTAGGGGTTTCCTGCTTTGAACTCCTATACAAGAAAACCGTACGAGAACAAATCAACATACTAAGGAAGTTGTGGACTGGCGACCACGCTGTTAAAGAGGTACGTAATAATTATCAGTCCATCAATAACTTGCGTAACAAGCTGGAAGCCGTTTGTACGTTAGCAAAAGAGAATCTTAAGCAAGCTAAGTCTCGTCAGGCGGAACACTACAACAAACGCGCTTAACCACGCTATTACTCGGTAAGAGACAAGGTGTTCCTGCTGTTGCCCCAAACCACAACAAACTACAGGTTTCGTGGAGAGGACCCTAAGTCGTAACCGAAAAGGTTGGGAGTCAGACCTACCGGATACGGCTAACAAATAAGATGAACTATAACGAAGATATCAACTGCGGAAACATTGCAATCAATTGAGAACTATAATGAAGATTTCAACAGAAGTGGAAAATTGCAATCAACACCAACAACATACAACCTTGAACATAGCTGACTATAAAGAAGACACCGGACTTAAATAAATCAATTGCAATCAACAGAGATAAATAACGAAGACTACAACAGAAGTGGATAAATTGCAATTGAATTGAGCCAGTGGGAGGGCGTGGAGTTGTGGGTGGCCCTCTTGGGGCCCTTGGCCGGCTGCTGGGTTGGGTGGCTTTCTTTCCTGTCGTGGTGTGGTAAGTCAGGGTCTTAAGGTCAAGTTCGAAGCGAAAAAGATCCAGCTCGGGATCAAGTCCCCTTACGCGGGTCCGGATTGATGGCCCACCTCGTAGGAGGGTATTGGAGGCCCACCCTCCGGGTGGGTCCTCTGGTCTCTTACGAAAGTGGGAGACTCCAAAAGTCGTCAAGCAAACGTCCATGCACATACGACTATAATTACTATTGCATTGCACAACACCAATGTACACCACTAGGTTTTATACAGTACTACATCACGATAGGGACAGTCATGAGGATTGGGTCTGAGTTCGTTATTCATTGGCCATGGCATCTTATACACTCACTAACACTTTCTCTCCATGACGTTTGCTCCTAATAATGGACTAATTATTTCGTGCTAAGGAATATTTCCCATTGCACCGAATTCTAATAATCAAACATGTAGTCACACAAACCTACAAATTGCTTAAACTAAATGCGCATTTTAATTTTATTACACTATTTAGGATACATGCTGAGCCATGGCAACGAGAAGATCGGAGCTGGTTTAATGAGTAGGAGTGCCTAAACTCTCATGTTAGATCAGTAGAATCATCGACTATCGTGCTCTGTATTCGTTTCCGTAGTAAGCATATAGCCTTGTTAGGATTTACCTCTATTCACATCGTGTGTAAATACATATATTCGCACGACATAGAAAACATTTTGTGAATAAAATCCCGATTTTATTCTCAAGCGTGCGGAGTCGCGTTGTTTGAGAATATTTTTAACAATTTATGCCTCATGTTTACAAATATTTTCTGATAGAATTAGTAATTCAAAGTACTTTGGGTAATGTCACTACATGTTGTATAATATTACGACTTTATACTGATTCTGAAACAAGTAAACTACGTGTCCGTGACTTAGCCATTGCTTCTAATCCACAAGAAGATCTCCGGGTGAGAAAGCGTGCCACTAGAAGAATAGCCCATTTCATACCGGATTTAACCGAGTTGCTCCGTAATTATCCGAAAAACCTCCCGAGTCACTTTATACTCCAGCCAATCAAACGCTGGTAGGCATCAGTACATAACAAAATGGCATACATTGTTGTTTAGACGTATCAGATTAAAACAAATTAAGAAATGCCCGCTAAATGCATGGGACTTCTGCAGCTTTACCGTCGAAAAATATTCCAGGTTTGTTATATTGTGGATTAATACGAAAAATTCCTTTTATTGGTAAACGATACTCGATTTATGAAATGCGGTGTTATGGTAAAAAAAAAGTGATTAAATTTTTAACATCGACACAGTTTCCATACTCGCATGTACATGTCCAGATGCAAAACAGCTCATAGCTACTCTCTCGAATGGCTATAAAATCCAGAAAAAAAGACAGGTTGGTTCCAATATTAAATTTCGTCAATATATGTGGCATCATTGCTGTTGAATAGGCATTTTTCAACTCTATAAACGAAGCTGAAGTAGTTGGAACAGTTGATGCTAATGCTGAATTGTCCGCTTTGTTTTGACCACTAGTCTTGTCCCCTGCTTAGTATGCTCCCTGCGATGCACTCCGCTATACTGCAGTGTTTCCCTTTACGCACAGTTGTGCGTCAGGGACGCACACTGTAGAAAATTGACGCACATAAATTTTTGATGCGCGTTTTTTTTTGACGCAAAGGATTTGCAAAATATAATCACGATTTATTTAATATTCAACGCGTTGCATTAGAGATGGCATCGTGTATACTTCCATTATACATCATTAGGATGGCATCTTGAATACTTCTTCCAGTTTCCTGTTTCGTATGTTCTCTAGGTTGCATACTGTAATACTGAACATACAGAGCAGAGAACCAGACTATCATTAGGCAATATTATGACAGAGTAGCTGCCCCTGATCTCGCAAGCTCTCACGCGATTTTATCGAGTTCAGCAAGATGTCCGGATGTTTAACCTCAATTCTTCTTGCACTCAAATGTGATCTCGAGATGAAAACAGCGAGCACTAAGAATCATTAGCGAAGAAATTGAAAGAAGCAGAACACGAAAGAGTAAATGTGGATCTGACTCTAATGAAAAACGGATAAAATATTCTCTTGACTAGAATACGGCAAATCCACGGCATTGGGATTACCGGTGTGACTTCGTGATTGCGAAGACTACACAAGTGAATAATCCTTTAGTGACATCGTTTGAGAAATTTTAAAATCTGCCCTTGATCACAACAAGATATCTTTTGAACACATTATTACCTAAGACATTCTTTCAGAACAAAGAAATTAAGTAAACTTGCAGAGACAAATTCATTATTTGGATTATTCAGGGGGTTGTTGCAGATTTTGTTAACTTTACTGTAACGAAAGAAAGATCTAAAAGTTCAAGAAAAGATGAATCATTGCCCTCTGATTTTTGGATAAATGTGTTTTAGGACGATGTACAATGAAACCGATGATAGTACACATTATATGATAGGCAGTAAATTAACTGTTGTTTTGTTAGTAAGAGAGAGAGAGAGAGAGAGAGTTTTGTATCGGCTTATATGTAACGTGTTGGTCTATAATATTGCTACAAAATTATAAATTACGAAAAATTATAAAATACGACTTTAAACTAAAAGGAAAATTAACTAATAAAAAATATCCTTTGAATGGAAAATGCATTTGTGTTAATTGTGCCTGTTGGTTTATTTATATGTGTGTGTGTGTGTGTGTGTGTGTGTGTGTGTGTGTGAGAGAGAGAGAGAGAGAGAGAGAGAGAGAGAGAGAGAGAGAGAGAGAGAGAGAGAGAGAGCGATTGTGCAAATTGCAATATCCTATTCCAGCTGAAAAGTATGGATTAGATGAAAATTTGTCGGAACATTTTTGACCCCCACATTTTTTATTTGACTCCCAGTTCTGACACCAAGGGGTTTTTATGACCCTCAGTTTTACACTCCTGGGGGATACACTGGCTATACTATACTAAGGAGCATACTAAGCAAGGGACCAGACTATTTGCCTACCAGCTATCGATTGGATATTGAAGTCAGTTGAACACCCGCCACGTGATCTAAATTCCGAGCAAATTACGAAGTTCGCCGAAGTCTCCATGAAATGGTCTATAGAGAGAGGAAAATACGTGGAGAGTACGTAGAATAGGCAGTTGTGCGAATGCGCATGGGTGTAGGAGAATTTGCAATTGTGCAAATGCGCATGGCTGGGAGAATAGGCGGTTGAGCCAAAGCGTACCGAATCAGGATACAATGTGGCAGATGAGTCCTATAGAATGGATACTTAAAGGAAACACCTTCGCGTGATGAAGCAATTTGAATAGGTCTTTGTATTGCTTGAAGGAAATTGCGTGGAAAAATTGTCATGTAATTGTTGAATACCGTGATATAGTTTATTAAATTGTTATACCTTTCACCTTATTATTTTATATATTTTACAACAAGACCCTAGGCCTTGCTGACTGAGGGCTCGGAGCTATTTAATATTTTAACTCTCCGGTGTTAGCAATAATTCCGTAGGGAAGGAGCACGTGACAGTACTAACTAAACACATTTTCCTTTCACTCTGCACACATGGCGTGCCGTTAAATGGTTTACTTAAAAGCAGAAATTATTTAATTGCAATGGACAAATTCTGTTTCTTATCTTCCTTCGCTATTGTTGTTGTTATTGTTATTATTATTATTATTATTATTATTATTATTATTATTATTATTATTATAATTTTTATTATTATTATTATTATTATTATTATTATTATTATTACACTCCCACCGTATCATTGATTTCATCTAAAGAACGCATACCTGCAAAGAATGAAATAAACTCGTCTAGTTTAAGGAGAACCCCTTCTTTGAAAATGAATATTCCTGGACGAAATACCTCTGGATCTCCCTACACATCAAAATCGGGCAATAAAGACTCCATATCTGGAAGTGCAAGTGTCCTTCGAAATTGCGTAACCATGAAAAACGACGTCATGGGGTACGGAATGTGGAAAGTTAAAAAAAAAAAAACAAGCTTGAGCAAGGTGCATGATTTCGAGGAGAAAGGCTTCTTTCTCACGTTTATCTTGTACTGATGGCAACCGCTCCAAACCCACTCTGTTTCTCATTTCTTAGAACATGCCATCCTGAAGGTCCGGCTTACAAATTCTACGTAGCATCGACCATAGAATTGTGACTGTGGCCGTTTCGGTTCCTGCTACACCGAAATCTCTATCTATTTTGCAAAAGCTGCTTACCTGAAAGAAAAGAAACCTTAACAATGTACAATCAAATATTTTGAGAAATGTATCATGTCTCGAGATAGCATTAGCACTGACTATAGTGGCGTAACAGATAAAACGACAGTCGCCCAAAATTTGTAAAAATTTAATAAATTAAACTCATAATTTGTACTTTTAAAACGTTCCATTTTATTATTTATTATTTATCCCTCACTAAGCTCAGCAAAATTACCTTATACGTGTGAATAGCCCCATTAGTTTTATTTCCATTTCCTTCAATTGAAAATGTTCTTTTTTATAATTTGACCACATTGGATGATACAACTTGAGAACTTGAGATAATTATGTCATCTTATCAGTTTACTGGAACTTGAAATAGGACAAACCAAGATGTTTTAGATGGTCGATCCAGTATCATCCTGCGTCAATTTTCTTTACAATTATATAATATTATTCCTGGTTTGATAATGAAATGCAATTTGCATTTATTCAAATGCTTGAAAAGCATGTAATAATATGATGTGACCGAATCGTTGAGATTAATAGAATCTTATGTTGGACCGATACAAGGATATCCCAGTCAAGGGGTTATATTAGTTGCCACCCAACGAGGCTATACCCAGGGGAGTGTGAAATAATGTAACACAACGACTGGGATTTCCTTGCCTTGGTGCAAATACCAATATAGATTATTGTTCTCATACGTTTTATTTTCTTCAGCTAAATTAAAATAACCTTGCACCCTTGCAATATAGATCAGCAGATTCAAAGCACATTATTCATTAGGTACTATTGCTGATTCTATATAAAGGCCATCAGGTTAATTATTTTATTTTTATCAAAATATGAAAATTATCTAAGTAGAATATATATATATATATATATATATATATATATATATATATATATATATATATATATATATATATATATATATATATATATATATATATTTGCAAGTTCAAAATTTTATTATCCCCGCAATCGGTTGACCATTGGGTCGAGGAACCATCCCAAGGTCACCTTACAATCAAAATTTATCAAGTAGGGATAGTAAATATAAAAAATATAATTTATATTAAAATAAATAAAAAAGACAACACAAACATGCACACACTCATGCACACATGCATATAGCACAATGTAGCTGACATAAGCTTGAGAAAATACTGTTTTGTTCCTATTTACCATCCGATCAGTTACACGATTCCTTATTGCTCTATTCAGGTCAATTTCTTAAGAAATTGGTCCTCTTTTTTGTTTATCTTAGCAGCTTATTTTTCAACGTTCTTATACAATACAACTCTGCTTAAAAGCATAGATGGTAGGATTTTGCATATTGAATCTGCAAGTATAAATGTAATATTTTCCCAAAATAAGCAAGAAATTACACAAACTGTCAAGTTGTTCACTTCTTAAAAGTATTTCTTTTTTTGACAACTGTACATACAATATTTGGACAAGATGGTGCGAAATGATCAATAAAACTGTACCAGAACTGTGAAGTAATATTGCAATCATAGAAGAGATGTTCAATACTTTCATTCTCTCTCTTGCAAAACGTACATTTGTTGTCGTCCAATATGTTTATTCTTTTCAAAAAATCATTAGTAGCGATTATTCTGTGGATTAATCTAAAGTTAAAAGAAATCAATTTGGTATCCTTGGTACAAAATTTCGCCCTGCTATAAATCTCAGACCACTCCTCACTACTTATATTTGTATTTAATAATTGCATCCAAGATTCTTGCTTAGCAGTGTGTTGCCTTTTAGCCCTTTTTAAAAGATCTTTGTAAACAAACTTGAGTGAATTATATTTTTTTCAAAATCCATTATTTTATACTCCTGCCTTTCAAAATTATTATATACTAAATGGTTTTTTTTATGGCATCTTTCCATGCTTTTGGAATTTTGGATATTAAGGAGAAGTATTTCAAGAAGTTACCTCTTCTAGTTTTTTGTTTTATCATTTCAAAAGGTAATAAATTGCCATGATCATCTACTAGATCATTTAAAATTTCAAAACTGGCTTCTGTCCAGGATTTGTATTGATAGAACATTCTAGGGGGGAGGGATAAAATTAAAAATGCTCATGGATAAGAACTCATTTGCACTTTGCGGTTCCTCTTTCCAATAAGATACTGCCAAAATGACATCTTTTCAAAAACTGTTTTTAATAAGCTTACTAAATTCTTCTAATTTCCTTATCCCTAAGTTCCAAATATCCTTTTCATTTCTAAGTATAATTGTATTGACTAAGTTCTGCCAAACACTATTTTCATTTTCCAACAATCTTTTTACCCATCTTATCTTAATATACCTAATAAATGAGAATATATGTATCATATTGAGTCCTCCCTCGTTCTCTGGGGCTACTAATATATCGCGTTTAATTCTCTCTACCTTTCCACTCCATACAAATTTAAATGTACGATTTAGTTCTGCTTCGACTTTGGCTGATGGATTTGGAAGTGCTGAGAAAAGATGTATAAATATGGGCAGAACAAGGGTTTTTACAACAATTACCTTACCAACAACTGACAGATATCTTTGACTCCAACTTGCCAATATTCGTTTTGCCTTTGTTAGTTTCTTAATATAATTAATTTCCACCATTTGTTGTAGATCTGGTGAAAAATCTATGCCAAGAAATGTAAAGTTTGAGGAGGACCAAATTAGGCCCATATTGGGACATATTCTTTCATTAGAAAATTTCTTGTTTCCAATCCAAATGGCTTTTGTTTTTGTTATGTTACATTTAAGTCCAGACAACAGAAAAAACTTTGCAAGATATTCATAGCTCCTTTAAGAGAAAGTTGAGATCCATCAAGAAGAATAAAAGCGTCGTCGGCATACTGACCCAATTTATATTCATTGACATCAAAGATCAGTCCCAGTACATCCACATTTTGCTTTTAAGTTATAGCTAAAATCTCAACCCCAATAATAAACAAGTAAGTTGCAAGGGGATCTCCTTGACGACATCCTCTTTCTAGTCTAAAAAAGATGATGTATGCCCATTATTTATAACACAACTTTTAGATTCATTACAAAACAGCCTAAACCACTTACAAATAGAATCACCAAAATTGAAAGATTGTAAAGCATCTTCTACAAAGGTCCATTCAATTGAATCAAATGCTTTTTCAAAGTCTATTAGTAATAATAATAAACCATATCTTTTTTCATTTTCAAGGTTGATTCATGATATCGTATAGTAGCTTGGTATTTTCTCCAATAAATCTTCCCTTCATAAATCCTTTTTGGGTATCACTAATTACTGAGTGAAGAACCTTTTTGATCCTGGCTGCAATGGCTGCCGAAGCGATTTTATAGTCAATATTTAAAAGTGATATAGGTCTCCAATTTTTGAAGAATCTTCTATCTTTTTCTTCCTTTGGTAGACATGTTATGACTCCTTGAGTCTGAAAATCAAAGTTTTCCTACAGAGTATCCATAATTTATTAATCTACAAAGGAATCCCCCAAGAAACTTCCATAAGAATTTATAGAACTCTACAGTGAATCCATCTGAGCCAGGACTTTTTCCGTTTCCCATATTTTTTAGAGACAAACTACATTCATTTAATGTAAGCACACCCTCGCATGAATCTCTTTTCTCTTGACTGAGTTTAATATTATGATTAAAAATCTATTTTGGTTAGATAATCTATTTTGAGTTTCTTGAGTCCCCTCGTCATCAAGCTAAACAATTCTACTTTTGTATAATTCCATATAAAACTGTTTTTGGGCTTCTAAAATATCTATTTGATCAGATAATTTTGTCCCATTGTCTAAAATAATTTCCTTTATTGTCTTATTGACGTAATTTCTTTTTTCAAGATTTAAAAAGTACCTTGTGCTTTTTTTCTCCAAATTCATACCATCTGGCTTTAGATCTTAAGATAACGCCCTCTATGTACTTTTTTCTAGATTCCTCTAATACTGCTTTCTTTTCCTCTAACTTTTCCAAAGTTTCCCCATCTGTTTTATTCAACAGTTCCCCATAAATTTCTATTATTTCTTGTTCAATTTTTTAAAAAATTTTCCCGTTTCTCTTTCATTTTTTTTTAATAGAGAAGCATATAGTTTCAGATCTTTTTTTCATTTTCAATATTTCATAGAACATTTGGTCATTACAGGAAAGAGAAAAATGGAGGGAGTCATCTTTATTTCCCCCTACATAATATTCATTTACAGTATCAGATATACACTTTTTGACTAAATCAGTATACTCAATGTTCTTCAGCAGTTGGGCATTTAATTTCCAATATCCTTTTCCCCTTGAACATATTGAAAAAGTCACACTCAAAGCAATAGCTGAATGATCAGACTTTTATCCAAGTAAGATACACGCATCAACCGTAATCATATGAATGTCTTCAGACACGAGAAAGTAATCTAATCTACTTTGTTTCAAGGGAGATTTTTGCCTCCAGGTATACAGTATACCAATGTCTTGATTCAAATTTCGCCAGGGATCAATTAGTTCCAATTCATTTTTAGGTCTTGGATCACTGCTCTAGACTGTTGGTGTTTGTCATATAAAATATTATAAGTATCCAAGTCTAAATTCTGAACAGTATTCCAGTCTCCGTACATTATAATTGATGAGTTCTCAAGAAATAAAATCTCCTTTAACTTTCTAAAGAGGCTAGGATTATCTTCATTAAAACCATACAAATTCACGAGAGTTATTCTGTTGCCGTTAATTGTAATATCTAAAATAATAAACCTTCCTTGACTGTCACATCTTTCTCTATGAATTATAAATTCGAACGTATTTCTAAAAAATATTGCAACCCCAGCACTATTACTAGAGCCGTGGCTAAATATACATTTGTATCCCCATTCAGCTGCCCAATATATTTCATCGTTCTTTGTACTGTGAGTTTCTTGCAAGCATACTATCGATACATTCTTTTGTTTTATCCAGTGAAAAATAACCCATCGTTTAAAAACTGAACCTTGCAGGCCTGTAACATTCATATATATAATTGTTTACGTTATTATCTATGAGAGCGGCAGAAATTTTTACATATACATGTTCTTGTACAGGAATGTATGAAGTAATTATCACCTTGAATTTATCATATGCATGGTGTTCACATCCACACTCACACACATACACACACAAAATACTAATATCTATAATAAAAGTATCCATGGTGTTGCAATAAATGCTGTAGATTTGGCTGCAGTTAAAATTGATACCGTGAACAATAGACAACAAGTGAAATAACTCCATTTATGATATCTCTTAATCGCCTTTGACAAATTTCCAATAGGCACAAATTAATAGTTGTATAAATTACAAAATGAACGAGAGAAGGAAAGGGGTGAAGGAAGGGGAAGAAAGCATGAAAGAAGAGCATACATGAATATAGTAAATGACTGAATAACTGAGCAAGGATGAGTAGTGTTGAATATGATGAATAAACAACTGAGTAAGTAGATTTGAATATTGGTTAAAGATGTTTTATGAATTAGTGGATAAATTGTTTAAGGAGAAATTGGTATAGTTGACAAGTGAATAATAAATATATTAACTAATGACAACTAATGAAGGAAAGAAAAAACTTATAAAAAATATAAAAAAAATTAGAGCAGAAATGGGAATATCCAAACGAAAGTTTCACATACCTATATGGCTATTTTCAGAGTTGTATATGGCACTTATTCTCTAATTTTCTCATCAATATCATAAATGTCAAATTTTATCCTTTTCCTTGATTTGTTTTTATCATACACAAAACCGTTAAAGTACCATGCACTATCAATTTCCTGATGCCATAGATAATTTATTGATAAGTTCAGTATTCATCTTCGTCACATCCTCTACCAGTCTAATTCTTTGGATCTGTTTAAAGTCTTTCCGCTTCTTGATAATTGGAAGTTTACAATCCAGACTCCAGAATTTGACAATCACTGGCCTTGGCTGTCCCTGTCTGCCTGGAATCCTATGTACAGCCACTATGTCCCTGTTATCCAAATTAATCTTTGTAACTTCTTTCACCACTTTCGGAATTTTCTCTCAGAATTTCATTCTCCTCCTCCTCCAACCCTAAAACTTTAACATTCAGCTTCCTTGAACATTGTTCCATTTGGCTTGAGGCTGCACTTGCTTGTTTTGATCTCCTGCCATACTCTTTCATGTCATTTTTTATTTTATCATTGTCCATTTTTGCCTCTTGTAGTTTTTCTCGCAATTGGTGGTTTTCAAATTCCAGTGATTCCACCCTATCCATCAGTTCTCCTGTCCTCTCCTTTACTACCCTTTCACTCTACAGCTATCTCCTTTCTCAGATCTTCCTTCACATTCTCTAACAATTTCCTCACAATGGTAGATACAATTTCTGTAAGGTCATCTTTTTTCACCAAATCAGCAATAGCAGATATAAAATCCGCTTTGGAAATGCTCCCTTTGAAGCTTTGCTTTATTTCATCTAAGTCCAGCTGAATTGTACTCAAACTTGATTCACTCAAACTTGTGTCAGATGTTTCCCTTAGGGACCCACTCTGTAATCTAGTTTTCATTTGTTGCTTGTCTTGGTCTTTCTTTCCACTTGTAGCTAATCTTGTTTTGACTAATTTTTTCTCACTACTCATTTGTGACACTGATTATTACTCACCATGTACCAAATAATTCTTAAAATGAAAGCAAAAATAGTCAGGTAATATCACTGAAATAAGTAAACGAGTCAAGCAGATCAGGTAGGGAAAGGCTCAAAACTGCACACAGTAAGCTCCCTTTTCTAGTCCATCATGTATGAATTTGAGTGGAAAAACACGTTTTGTTTTCAAAATTGAGTGTGAGCCACTTAAAATATTATATACCCTGCATTCATTGAATATTCACATATCATCCCAACAAATATGAAACATTTCACTGTAAAATAAACCACTTATCACTGCCAAAATCTACAGAGCCACTTTTACTACCTTCCATCTATAGCTGCCATTACTGCAACCGGTTATATATATATATATTATATATATATATATATATATATATATATATATATATATATATATATATATATATACAGTCTGCTAATTGAAAACAAATGAACAGAACAGTTATAATTGTTATGTTGTTTATGTTGGAATTATTGCTCAAAGAGCATCACGAGCCACGTGCTTTTGTTTTTCCAAATACATATACTGCTCATTAAGACGAATATATTAATGAGGGCAATAAGGTGTCCTTTTGACCCTAAGTACACACCTTCTACGCATGAGAAAATAGAAACCTAAAACAATTTTATATTATTACTGTATTATCACATTTAATCGATAGATGTTATATGAAATTAACAATAAATAATATATCTTAAACGGTTTAGTTTTAACTTTCATCAGTTCTAATTTGGAAAATATTCTATGGCGGACAACCGTACTCTTCAGTACAATATGCTTACTCGGTACAGTTCTAACATGGGGAAATTTCAAATTCATGACTTTCTTGGAAATTTATATTTTCTGTACTGGAAATATAGCAAGTGTTGCTTTCATAACGCAGTGATACGCTATATGGAAATCTTTTTGTGAAATAGCATGTGGTATAATAAATGACCCACTTTGGTTGGTAAGTACAGGAGTTTACATGTGCATTTGCATTACACTGGTCCGGATTGTGTGTTCGACAAGTTTAAGAAACAATTCCGACATAACAAATTTCTGGTTTTTGCCGGCTTTACCATAGCACTTGAGAGAGATTGGTTTTGTGTGGCCAGTGATGTTTATTACCTGTGTGTCTGGTGTTCTGTCAAAAAGTTCGACTTTGTGTGTGTGTGAAACATGTTCGTGCGCTTTTATCAAAGTTGGAAAGACTAAGTTGGTTTATGGGTGAATTTATTTCTGCTATATATCTGTTGTTGTTCATGGACTTTATAACTATGTCAGACATAGCAAAACACAATACAGTAACCCGAAATCATTGCCGGTATTCACACTTAATGGTTAGGACGATATAATTGCCATGCTATACAAATAATTAATTCGACACTGTTACATTAATGACTCATATGAGAACTTGCACTTAGTCAAACAGAGGGAGTATACAGTTACAGATCATCGTTCGTTCCCTTCAGGACAAAGTAGTATATATTTTCTCATCAAAACTGCTTATGAAACCAGATATTTACGAGCTGGTGTTAATTTCACAGTTACTCGTAAATGTAGCTGTTTTATTCTTCTGGACTTTCATCTCCTTTATATACGCACTCACGAAATCTTCCAATTTACCTTCATCATATTCTTCCACATGCTTATCTAAGATTTCATCTATGTATTCTTCAACCAAGTTAACATTTTGTAGAGTCTTCATTTTAAACAGATCACCAGGTAGATGTCTGAGGAAAGGAAATAGTCCATGGCTGATTTACATCGAAGACTTCGCATGTTCTCTTTCATAGCTACCAACATTTTCACAAATCGAGGATCACCATTATTGAAATGTCAGCCAAACACTAGGACAGCAATGACGTTGAATGTACTAGTATGGACAATCACAGAAAGATCAAATGGTTGTTGGTCTTGTTTATCAACCGAGGACAATAATGCAGAGACTTCTTTGTGTATTATTTCTTCCAAAACTGACTTTATCGTTGCCTGAAGTCTTTATTTTTAACCGCCAATACAAACTACACTTGATACCGATCCCTGTCTCCGACGTATATAATAACTGCTATAGAGCTTTACCATACCAGCAACTGGACATCTTCTGGCCTCTTTTGTATAGATGGCCATTACAGACGATAAAATAAAAACATTGGAGGGAGTCATGATAGGAAGTTTAATATTATTCAGACTGCCATTTTCTGGAGTTTATCAGTTCTGGACAGGTTAATATTTGATGTGTTTCCCTATATGACACAGCCATATTCTATCAGTGGTAGTATGAAAATGAAGTTCGAGTGACTGGTGAGGTAGAAATCTCGACAGCAATAATAACAAAGTTCTTCTTTTGACTACCATTGCACATAGGTGATCGTTATGTGCATGCCAGCTGAGATCTTAATGTAAATACTAAGTTTTTGATTTTTGACAATAGATACGTCTAAGCCATTTTGAGTTAGAAGTAATCCATGCTAGTAGATAGACGCTGCCTTGTTCCGAATGTTATACATTTCGTTTTAGAGATATTGATAGGCACTTTGATTTGTTGACACCAAACTGATATATTGTTGAGGTCGACTTGAAATTTATTCTTAATGGAGTCTAGAGATTCACCAGATGAATGCAATGAAGAGTCTTCGCCGAAAGGATCTTTGTTATTGTGAGCTAAATCACTAATAAATAGTAGAAAAAGAAAAGGTCTTCATATGAATCCTTAGCACTTAAGATTTTTTGGGTCGGAAGTATATTTACCCGCGCAAACAATATGGTGTCTTTTAGTGAGATACGACGTGAACTGAGTTTGAAGAACACTTGTAGGGCGAAAGTTTTTTAATGAGCACATTTCCCTTACAAATAGCGAATACTTTCTGCAAATTTTGTTGACTAAGGAAATTTATATAAAGTGATACTAAAGTTACTTATATGAACAAATTTCGTACAATAAACAGCCATAGTCTATATGCATCGATTTCCCACAATACACAGTCATAGTCTATATGCATCAATATCCCACAATACACAGCCATAGTCTATATGCATCAATTTCCCACAATACACAGTCATCGTCTATATGCATGAAGTTCCTATAACAAATTTCGTAGTCTATATGCATTGCTACGAAACGGCTCGTTCTGTGTAACATAAAAAGAAAAAGTGCACACAACAAGCATTATGAATTTTAATAATGATATAACTTATTTACTATATCACATAAAATAATGTAAATTATTTAAACGAGACTTACGTTTTAAGAGAAATTGTCTAAATTTTGTTCAAAATTAATAAAGTAAGTCCTCAAAAAAGTTCTAAACACAGTCTAACGTATGATGTTCCGGTCAAAATGGTTGTCCGCAATTTCCAGAATTTTTCACAAAACAATGTACATGTTGTCCCGTTCCAAAATTAGCAAGAAAACGTCCGAATATGCAATGTAGCCCGCTAGGAAAGTTATAAGGAAGTGAATAGTTCCTCTAACACGGGTTGTGTTATTTTACGTAGATATAATAACGAATTCTTCTAGTTTTACGTAGATATACATTCTTCTGGTTTTACGTAGATATAATACATTCTTCTGGTTTTACGTAGATATAATCATTTTTCTGGTTTTACGTAGATATAATACATTTTTCTGGTTATACGTATATATAATACATTTTTCTGGCACAACAAATTAAAAGTATGACTCGACTCAACTACGAAATTCTGTCCGTGACTGACTCATCGAACAGGACAATTTGTATGTGACTGTCGAACAGGACAGTTTGTATGTGACTGCATGAATCGCAAAAACTCAAAGCATATATGGGAATGCTAAAGCGTAGCCTGAACTGCACTCACACGAGGAAGCATGCAATTTCCCAATACTTCTGAACAATGAATTTTCCTCATTATACACAGCACGTGCCAACATGAACTTCATCTACGACTCAAGTAAACTTATCAAAAATATATTAGACGATATAATGAAATGAAATGATTTATACAAAATTTATTTTTATAACGCACTTGAACTCCAGGGTCGTAACACCTTTCCCCATAAAAAGACAAGTTTTATGTCATAAAACCTTTTTTTTCATAGCAGATATTAATTCTACACAAAGTAAAAATTTGAAATAATATTAACTCTTTTATGAATTAATAAAAATGACATTTCCACACAGGAAATTCTGAAATAGCCTTAACAATTATAGTTTTAATATGTCCATGGCAGAACTCACATAAATAGTCAGATTTGCATCCGAGTTTGTCGAAAAACGTCCGAATCTTAGTTGTATGTCCTTTCTAGGTGTTGTAATGATGACATCAATATATGCGTCGCAGATGTCTAGGCCAGGAATTATATTCATAAGGCATTGAAATTTATTTTGAAAAAATCTTCATCCCAAAATAAAAAACACTGAATTGGTTGAGTCCATCTGGAGTCAAATTTCTTTTCTCTTCCTTTACTGGAATTTGCAAAACTTCAAGAGGTCAAATTTAGTGACGTATTTGGCATTTCCAATTTTGTCGATACAATAATATATTCTTGGCAGTGGAAGCAAACCCATGTTTTGTCAATTCACTTTCCTATAATCCGTACATATTTCGGAATACTGTTTGTGAATTCCACTCTTACTGGGCTCTATTCATTTGTCCAGTAATTACTGCATCCTATTTTTTTTAAACTTGTAAAAGGTGGGTTTGTCCTTGTAGGCACATCTGGTAACAAGTTTATATTTGGACAACAAATTATTCAAGTTCAGTTTTTTTACTTGCAAATTAAAACTTTTTCTGGTCTGGATTTTTTTACAACTTTAGAATTCTGTAGACTTGTTCAAATATTAGCAGTATCCAGTTGAAATCCTTGATGTGAATATACATTTGGTGGGACAGGTACAACTAAATTGATTACATTTATTTGGCTATTTCTTTAAAAACAGTACTCCATAAATTTATTTAGACTTGAGTACAATTTTATAATTTAATTCATTTTCTTCCTTTACTTTGTAAGGGCCATAGATTCTTATTTGTATAAAATTGTACAGAATACGCAAGAGAGACTGGACTTTATTACAGGAACCAAACATTCTCTCTAGTACGTATTGGTGAAACCATAGTTTCACTTTCGACTTGATTTGCCGAATGCTACATTCAAGTGCAATAAGCTGGAACATACCAGACTTTAACTTTGACCTTTGACCAAACTGATCAAATCTGAGAAGGCCAAATTGAACAAAATTCCTCAAAGGAATTACTTTTGAAAAACTAGTTGACACACCCTTGATTGCCAACAAATTTTGGTTACATGGCATGGTAAGAGATCAATACAATCTACGATAACTCTACTTAATGGTTTGTCAAATGTAGGAATTGGTTTCAAATGAACATCAAGAAAGTTTTGATTTTGTTTTCCTACAAGTTGACATACCTGACAAGATCTGCTAAACTTTGAAATATCACTTTTCATTTTCGGCCAATAGAAATGAGTCAAGATCTTGTGATAAGTTTTATTTCTTCCCAAATGACAACCTATAAAAGTGTCATGGGCCAAACAAAGTATTTTCTGTCTGTAAAGTTTTGGAACCACAATTTGATATTTTACTGAGCAGTTGTAACTAGCAGGTACCTGGGGAGGTTTCCATTGTCTCAGAAGAATTCCATTTTTAATGAAGTAACAGACAGGTACTTCGCTTACTTCAGTTTCACTAACAGCCCGCTGAAACAAACAGGGGATCTCAGGATCCTTCTCCTGTTCAACGACAAGTGTTTGTCGTTTATCACCCTGATCAGATATAAGAGAATGAGTATTCAAAAGAGGATCACTATGATTAATACCTATCGACTGATCCAAATTAGAAGTGAAAGTGACCTCATCAAAAGCCTGACCAATACATGTGTCAGCTAAAGGAACAGTCCTTATCAAAATCATTCTCAAGAACTTTATTTGCCAAAGCTCTGGTAACTGAACAAGCTGAACATAAATCAGGGATTTCTTTTTCAATAGGATCAATTTTCTGATCCAACCTAAGCTTGTCAATTACAAGTGGATTAACCACAACCTTCTCTCCAGCTAAGGCGTTGCCTAGCAACAATTGAACACCTTCAACAGGCAAAGTAGACACTACACCTACGATCACAGGTCCTGAAACTAAGTCTGATGTCAAATTAACAGAATGGATTAACAAAGCCGCACCTTACTCCCTGAATGAGAACATTCTCATTAGAACAGGTCTTCTCAGAAGGCAAAACACCTGAAACTAAAAGACTGAGAAGCTCCTGTATCCCTTAAAATTTTGATAGGGATAGGATTGGCCAAATCACCCGAGAGTGATATAGAACCTTTCGACATTAATAGTTCAAAATTCTCCAAAATACAATCAGACTGTAGGTTTATCAAACCTATCAAATGTATTGTTTTCAATACATGATCTTGACCTTCTAGAAATAAGAGCAATTGGTATAGGTCTATCTTGATTCTGGTGCATATATTTCAATTTGAAGCACTCTTTTTCTTACAATTAGGTACACGTAGGTAGAGACAAGGATTTAGAATCAAATCTCTTAGAGGCTTGATTTTTAGAAGTTGTGCCAGATTGATTTTTACTGAGAGTCGTATTTGTTTGAAACACCTTTCTATCAATAAATTGCTGAGTAAAGGTTTTGTTTACAGCAGCCTTGTGAGTTAAGGAATACCTATCCGCAGCCAGAGCAGCATTTTCCAATGTCTTAACCTCATGATCTTCCAGGTGATTTTTGATATCACTCGGAATACAGTTTTTGAACTCTTCGAGTAATACCAGTTGTTCAAGTCTTTCATAATCATGTTCAATTTTCTCAAACACCATCTCTTGAACAACTGTTCTTTTTCCCTAGCAAATTCAACATAAGTTTGTATATTGTCTTTTTTGTAACTTCTGAACTTTTGTCGATATGCCTCAGGGACTAACTCGTAACCATGCAAGATGCATTCTTTAAACAAATCGTAATCAGAACTTTGTTGTACTGATCGAGATATAGATATCTCTGGCCTTGCCATGAAGTACACTGCAATAATCGAGTCCAATACTCTTGGCGATTTTGAAATCTCGGCTACTTCTTCAAACAAAATATTTGTCTACTTCCTTTTCACTAAAAGGGGGAACTAATTTGATATTTCCTATAATGTTAAACTTTTCATGAGCTGTGGAAGCATGCCTGTCACTTGCCAGATCTAATTCTTTCATTTTAATTTGCATCTCTATCTCTTTCTTCAAATTGCAATCTCATTTCTTCTTAAGTTCAAGTTGTTCTTTTTGTAGTTCAAGTTGCCTTTCTTTTTCTTTTTCTTTTTCTAATTGTATTCTCTGAAACTCAAAATTTATATTTCAATTTTAGCTCTGCAATTTTTACGTCAGCATCGGTTAAAGTCTTACTGACAGGCCAAAACACTTTTGTCCAAACTATTCTTCTCAATCAAATGATGAACTATAATTGTCTTAATTTTTTGTTTAGTTAAAGATTTTGCTTCAGATAATTCATATTTTCTGGCAAGTTCAAGCAATTCATCCTTCCTAAAACTATCCAACTTTTCTTTGGATGGAGTAGAAAGAAAGCTCTCCATTCTCGACATTTTTAAAGAAAAAGCTTGTTTTCACTAAGATTTTAAATAAAATGAACTAGGGGAATTTTAAATTTTTAAATTTTAGTCAATTTTAAATATCCCGGACGAGCCCCCAATTCTTTTTATGTTACGAAACGGATCGTTCTGTGTAACAAAAAGTGCACACAACAAGCTTTATGAATTTTAATAATGATATAACTTATTTACTAGATCACATAAAATAATGTAAAATATTTAAACGAGACTTACGTTTTTAGAGAAATTGTCTAAGTTTTGTTCAAAATGAATAAAGTAAGTCCTGAAAAAAGTTCTAAGCACAGACTAACGTGTGATGTTCCGGTCAAAATGGTTGTCCACAATTTCCAGAATTTTTCACAAAACAATGTACATGTTGTCCCGTTCCAAAATTAGCAAGAAAACGTCCGAATATGCAATGTAGCCCGCTAGGAAAGTTATAAAGAAGTGAATAGTTCCTCTAACACGGGTTGTGTTATTTTACGTAGATAACGAATTCTTCTGGTTTTATGTAGATATAATACATTCTTCTGGCACAACAAATTAAAAGTTGTATGACTCGACTCAACTACGACAGTCTGTCCGTGACTGACTCATCGAACAGGACAGTTTGTTTGTGACTGTGCATGAATCGCAAAAACTCAAAGCATATATGGGAATGCTAAAGCGTAGCCTGAACTGCACTCACACAAGGAAGCATGCAATTTCCCATTACTTCTGAACAATGAATTTTTGTCATTATACACAGCACGTGTCAACATGAACTACATCTACGACTCAAGTAAACTTATCAAAAACATGTTAGACGATATAATGAAATGAAATAAAAAGATTTATACAAAATTGATTTATATAACGCACTTGAACTCCAGGGTCGTAACAGCATTAATATCCCACAATACACAGCCATAGTCTATATGCATCAATTTCCCACAATACACAGCCATAGTCTATATGCATAAAGTTCCCATAACAAATTTCATAGTCTATATGCATCAATATCCCACAATACACAGTCATAGTCTATATGCATCAATTTCCCACAATGCACAGCCATAGTCTATATGCATAAAGTTCCTATAACAAATTGCATACTCTATATGCATAAATTTCCCACAATAAAGAGCCATAGTCTATATGCATCAATTTCCCACAATACACAGCCATAGTTTATATGCATAAATTTCCCACAATACACAGCCATAGTCCATATGCATTTATGTGGTGTCATGTGGAACGAGGTATCGATATCGAGGTAAAAATGACCAAGGAATTTATTGCAACCAGAATAGTTCAGATGCAATTGGTGTGAAGTGTGCAATATTGGCAAAACAGTCGATACCCTCACCCCCTCACTCACAGTCCACACAACAACCTGACTTAAGTGACATAATCTATATGTTAAACAAACTGGCTATAGCGAGGTGAAAAAATCGCACTGAGCCCACAATTTGGGTGGGGTGTGGGAATTTGAAGCATTTGCTGCTTTTTTTTTAAACAAAAGACTATACTTAAAGCAGATTTTAAAAGTAAATTCTATCTTGAAAATGAACGTTTATTTTTTCTATGACTATTACACTGAATTTCTGCATTTATATAGATATTAGACAGAAAACAGGCGCTGAAACTGGCATAGTATATATGCACAAATAAATTAGCATTGTCTATATGCCAAACAAAGGCAAAACTGAGTCTGCAATGCGTTCAAATTTGTTTCACGTTTGATTTTGCCTAGTATTTTAATAGATTATATTTTGATGATAGAAGAGAACAAAGTTACTTTTCCATGAGATTAAAAAAATTGTGAGATGAATTAACTAATAACTTAAGAAATGCCTTCATCCATTCTTATTGTGTGTGTTTGTGTGTGTGTGTATGTGTGTGTGTGTGTGTGTGTGTGTGTGTGAGAGAGAGAGAGAGAGAGAGAGAGAGAGAGAGAGAGAGAGAGAGAGAGAGAGAGAGAGAGAGAGAGAGAGAGAGAGAGAGAGAGATTAGGTTCCCTTAAAAAGAGGTGACACTCGTAACGGTGTACTTACGCCTACATCTTGGGGAAGGCTTAACGAGAGGTAACGGCTTGCTATAATAAAAGAAAGGACGAGTTCCTAGGTTCTGGCAAATCAAACTCACTTTATTAAAATAATTGATATATGACAGATATGGAATTAATTGAATTACACATAGATAAAATTTACTTTTCAGATATACGAAAACATAAAATTGTAAGTTTTTCAAACTTAACAGCTTCATACAATTCTTTAATTTCTTTTGAATATAATGCAAATAGTTAAAATAAATTTACGATAGCCAAAAGTATGACAAAATTCAATATTTGAGTCTAATATATTTACCAATCATTTGTATAACTGTATTTTGCTGAATTTGAAATAGAACACCAAAATATTATTCTCTATAACTTAATGAATTTATTTCTAAATTAATTATTCCTGAGCATGAAGCTGGTAGTGAACTCATCGTTTACAATAATCAATAGTATAATTACAAGTAATTATAATTTTTTATACACTTGTAACTTTCCAACACATTATAATAAAAACAATAGTGAAAGAATATTGAAATAAAACAAAAATGTTGCGAACTTGTCGATCTTAGATTGAACCCTTATCATAACATCCTAATATTAAAAATCCCTATATTCTATAAATAATCTTACAAATACATTTAGCTGCATACCTGTAAAAAAAGACGAGTTGTTAGGTTCTGGCAAATCGAACTACGTGTGAACTGCGGTATCTTGATTTATACACGATTTAAGATGTATCCTTGAGACGAAATAAAGACATACGTTTTGCTGCTTTTGCATCGTAGCTTCACCAGTACTCAAAAACTGTCTACCTTTTCCTACTGATAATTCTCTATATTATTAAATATATAAAAATCTGCTGTAACACGTGACTGTTTCCAGATATACTCAACAGAAAAGAATTTGACTTGCTCAATACACATTGCTACTGAATCTAAGATTGCTGACTTTGAATACAAGATGAAGTAAACGAGTACACACAATGATATTTTTTAATATTGCACATTTAAACATATTGTCATCTAAAATAATTCTTTTTCCAATCGATTCCCTGGTAAAGTTTATGTCGAAATTGATATGAGGTGATGTAACACAGCCTAAATATAACTAACAGTTAAGACGAAAATACCACCCCTCTTTACGAGGGGGTGAAGGTAACTACTGTTTTGCAAATATTGCACACTTCTCACCAATGTCATCTAAAATATTCTGTTTGCAATAAATTCCTTGATCATTTTTACTTCGATATCGATGCGTCGTTGCACATGACACCAAATAAATGCCAAAAATTAGGACCCGAAATGGCTCTCCAAAGATTAAAACCACAATACTATCTCTTCTATGAAGTCTGGCGGTTTGCAGTCTGGTTCCATGCTTCGTATGCTCCCTGCAATTAAAATAGATGCGGTGGTTTCATATTTCAGTACAAATTCTCTCGTAATGCTTAATATATAGAATTCAAGTTAAGATCCGTGAGTTCATTCACGCCCTCGGCAGTATGCACCTTAGCAACAGTGAGGAAAGTTACATTAATATTTATAAAAATAACTACCTTTACTAAATAAAAAAATTACTGTTGCAAATGGCAGACTAACAAATTATGCTAACGACTAATATCAGAAATTGAACACTTGGACACTTGGAATTTGGACACTTCAACTGTGTCCTGAACAGCATAACATCCATCATTGATGAAGTCATTGATCGGGTCAGTCAATAAATCACTAGATGACCCACCAACCATGTAAGAGACCCAGAAAGCAATACGTCTACTCTCTAGTGGCAAGGCTTCTGGATCAGACTCTATAACAGCAGATATATACCAGGAAGGCGGTACAGGTCTGGCTGAAAAGCTCCATCAGTTGTTTCATCTAATGTGGCAGAAAGAGACGATCCCACAGGAATTCAAGGATGCTAATATTATACACCTGTATGAGTTCAAAGGAAATCTTCAGGCTTGTGACAACTAGCAAGGTATCTCTTTTCTCTCCATCGCAAGCACAAAAAAAGACGTAAGAAAGGAGTTCAGAAAACGATACAAGGACATTTTGAAGACGGTATCGAAGAACTTTGGCATTACGTATGACATTTGGGAGCAGACTAACCATGACATAGTCGTGTGACGCTCTTACATTTCTAAAGGTGCTGCAGCTTGTGAGGCCAACAAGACACCCGTGGCAGAGCAATTGAGGCAGGCCAGGAAATCCTGAGTCAGTGACCCCACGATTAGCGTTGCTACCATTCCATGTCCACAATGCCACAGAACATTCAGGGTATTCATGGGCCTCACCGGCCACCTACGTACCACCCATAGACCATTTGTTCTCGATAAAACACTGGATTACAAAGTGGTCCTCATCGACTTGATGGACGAACTACACATGAAGTACGGCGGATAGTTGTCTAGTTCCTTGCTTCGTATGTTCCCTGCATATATACGGTGGTTTTATACTTCAGTACGAATTTTGATGTAATGCTCAATCTATGGAATTCTAGTTAAGGATCATTAAGACTCTCTGTAGTAGAAACCATAGCAAAAGTGAGGAAAGTTACAGCAATATTTACTTTTAAAAAATAATGTTACTAAATTTTTAAAAAACAAAACCTAATGTTGCAAATGACGCAATAGCAAATTATGCCAACGACTAATATCAGAATTTGAAAGCTTGTAAGTCATATTGGAAGAAACAAAGTATGATATAACAAAAACATACCTGTGTGAGAATTATACAGTCTAGAAATATTCTCCTTCTGAAACAATCTGTATGCAAAATGAATAGTACACAAAATATACTATACATATATTATATAAGACTGAATAGAAAACACTGTGTATTGACTGGAGAAGTAAGCTCTTCATCTCCCTTCCCAGTCTGTCTGCTGTTAAAGTTTGTAGTACTGCAATATGTTGACATTTTGTAGCTTTAACAATTATTTAGTAAATAGTTAATTTTCTAACCTTTTCGTGCTTTTATTTTCATTCAAATTGATTAAATAAGTAAGTGAGCTTAGGATTTTAAATATTAGAGTTATTAAAATCGAGAAAGTTCAGCACTACAGCATTACATTGCTGGCATCTCAAGCAGTAAAAGAGCGGCCGTTTTGATCCAGGTGAGAATATCCAAATAAGTGGGGGAATGGAGGAATACTCTGTGCAAAATTACGAACCAACCGGTGGTGATTCAAGCATTTAAAGTTATTTACAGTTAATCAAAAGCATTGTTCCCTTTTACTTACCACTGCCGCTAGCCATAACATATCTCTCTCTCTCTCTCTCTCTCTCTCTCTCTCTCTCTCTCTCTCTCTCTCTCTCTCTCTCTCTCTCTCTCTCTCTCTCTCTCTCTCGTGTTAATTTACATATATTTTAGAGCCATTAAAAATTAGGATTTTCTCTAGCTGAAATAGACCCGATTTAATTTCTTTGTATGTAACTTCAGCTGCCAAATTACATGTCATTCTCCAATGCAATAAAACTCCTTATGTTAAACCAACCCTCCCCATTAAGATTGTAGATCTCTCTCTCTCTCTCTCTCTCTCTCTCTCTCTCTCTCTCTCTCTCTCTCTCTCTCTCTCTCTCTCTCTCTCTCTCTCTATATATATATATATATATATATATATATATATATATATATATATATATATATATATATATATATATATATGTATATACATACTCTAAAATAGGATATTGACCGACACAAAGTGGTGGCCATTTGTATTTCAGAGCTCAGTGAAACAATTATTAATTTTAACAGCAGTTCCATGTCTGTGCATGACGTAGTTGGTGGGCTGAGAAATTTTATAAAGTAGAACTATTCTTATATATATATAAGAAGAATTTTCGACTGCTAAGTATTAAGTTAATTTTTAAAAAAAAAAAAAAAATATATATATATATATATATATATATATATATATATATATATATATATATATATATATATATATATATATATATATATACAGATATATATATATATATATACATACATATATATATATACATATACACATTTACATATATATATATATATATATATATATATATATATATATATATATAGATATATATATATATATATATATATATATATATATATATTAAAAATTAACTTATTAATTAGCAGTCGAAAATTCTTCTTATATATATATAAGAATAGTTCTACTTTATAAAATTTCTCAGCCCACCAACTACGTCATGCACAGACATGGTACTGCTGTTAAAATTAATAATTGTTTCACTGAGCTCTGAAATACAAATGGCCACCACTTTGTGTCGGTCAATATCCTATTTTAGAGTTCAATAAAACAATATTGAACTCAACAAAATCCTATATGTTGCCACTACTTCCATGTTGCAGAGTAGATATAACACAGAATATTTCAACATTTTTAAACTTCTCATTACTGAAATTGTAATAAAGACCTGGTATATTGTTTTTTTTAATAGATGTTTACACAAAAGAAATAGATGTGTTTTGAGATATATGAAAAAAGTGTCCCAATAAACAGGAATATCTCCAAAATTTTGAGGAACTTTTTTCTCTTAGGACATTTTTGATTATTATATTCCCACTGCGAATGTAATGCACGTCCTGATTTGTCGAACGTCAAAATTAGACGGAGTGAAATCCACGAGATATTACAAACACTACACATTGGATAACCTCCCTTTGTAAAGGAAGTTGCTAGTAACAAGAAGCTGACAATTTTGCGTAAAACAGGCCCGGTCCTAAGGCAAGCGAACGAGACTACCGTCTTGGGCCCCACACTTCTCCGCAATGCAGCTTGCTTTTTGGGGCCCCGCGCTCATGGCTTGCTGCATTGGGCCCTGCATGCCGCACATCCGAGGGCCGAGACTGACGTAAAATGTCACCCGCAAAAACGTTACACACTGATGTCACATAAATAAATATAATCTTATGCCGACAATATTGTGCTGTTTTTATCACCTTGATGCAAGGCAAAGTTATGTAATAATGTTTTGTTGTGGTTGAGGCTACAAACTGATCCTATATCATGTAACGGAGCAACAACAAAAAAATAATCCTCACTAAAGTCAGAAACAAATAGTTTAAAAATCTACTAAATAAGTATAATCATTTTGTCAGAGAAGTTTGGCTTATTTTGAATTTATGAAGCCCTTACACTGTAAAATAAATTGGCATAGTTATGCTACCCTCACCGTGTCCAACTTGACAGATAACGCGAGACTCGCGCAGTGACCCCGTTTCTACATAAGGCTTGCCAGACTATATATAGATATTCTACGCTATGGTATTAGTTATTGAATGACATAACGCGAGAAGATGGAGAATGGATACTTACATAAATTGCGGAATACAAATTTTGTTGAGAAAATAATTGCTTCTTGGTGGAATTTCAAAGTCACCGGTAAACCGTATTTACTTTTCATGCGCAGAATTTCCGACTCAAACCGCGCCATATTTTTTACTACGATCTGTTTACGTTTCCAAATAAGGCATTAACATCCTTATATGTCACACAAACAAACGAGGCTGAGAACGGAAGTTGGCATTTTTTGAACTAATATGGCGGACGATCTAAACGAAAATATCGGATGAGAAAGGTAAACGAGATTTTACCACTATTTTTACAATGATTTGCGATAATTCCAGTATCAAATCAGAGGACTACTCAATTTATTTAATTATATATCAAAGAACATGTTCATTTTTTATATTAGGCTAATAAAGAGCCGGGTGTGAATCACACCCGGCTGCTCCAGTGACACACATAGACTCATGTTAGTACCCTGTCCACAAGGTAGGACTAAGGGTACTAATATTAGTACTAGATGCACAGGTGATCAACGCGATCTTGATGTTGGACCCTCTCTATCATACTATATAAGCCTTATTATATAGTACGATATTCAGGTCACATTTGTTTTGAAGAAAAATGAAATAAAAAAATTATTTCCTATATTATTGTATTCAAAATTTTCAGTGTAGACTTATTCAAGAAAATAATTGCATATGTCGTAGTTCTCAAATAGTTTTTACTAACCTTATCTAAATCAGTTCCAAGTTAGTTTTGTTTCCAGACTTTATAGTATAATTCAACTAACGTGGATAGGACTATAATTTAGAATATCGAATGTAAACCTCGTCTTCTTGTATTTCATGCTTTTTTAATTGAAATAACCATTTTTGGCAAATATTTTTCTTTAAATAAATGTTTGAGACAAGTTTTGTTTAAATATTTGTTGATATTAATTTTTTTAATATAATATATTGTTTAAATCATTTGGCTATTTATATATACATTTACAACCGTTATGTAAAACTAAAAGAGTAGATAGTATTACTGTAAATAACCAGCGAATTATAATAATATAAGAGAAGATAATCTCTGATAAATAGTGACGTTTGCGTGCATAACATTTGTTTTATTAGTTTTTAGATCTCTCTGCCTTTGTTTATTCTACTCACATTCGCCTTTTCCTTGTCAGAAAGTTGGTGATACATTTATCTTAATTACATTGCATAAATTGCAATGTTTTACTTTTACACATTTTTTAATACGTTTGTGTAAATTCTATTGGTAAAGGAGTTTATGGATGGATGGATAGTTAGATAGGTTCTCTGACGAATTATGATTGGTTGATGGTTCACCTTATGGGTTGATTGATTGATTGATTGATTGATTGATTGATTGATTGATTGATTGATTGATTGATTGATTGATTGATTGATTGATTGATTGATTGATTGATTGATTGATTGATTGATTGATTGATTGATTGATATTCTTTGTTTTAGTGCCAAATCATAGTTAAACATTCCGATGATATAGTAATAGTATACTCAGAGAACGGGGCAAAGGAAACGTATACGGATAAATAGAGAACATGGTATGGATAAGGTCTTAATGGATAGTTTCGTATTTTGACACACACACACACACACACACACACACTAATTTTTAAGGTAGAAGGCATGAGCATAATTATGACAACTCTAGCATTTATAAATTCACACTAAGCTAAATCTGTAATGTGGTTTACATTTACTTTGAGTTAGGCTTGTAAATGTGTTGCCTTGATGGTGACTGCCTGTCACAGTTAGACTAGCATTGGAGATCAAATGCGTAACTTGGGCTGTAAATGTGATGCCGACTTGGCTTACGTATTTACGTATGTCTGCTACGGAGGTAAATATCTAAAAATATATATGGTTGAGGGGTGATGAAAAGTATGTTAATTTGTTATAGTACTAGTGAGCTTTCAAGATGAATAAGACACGTACTGACTCTGTTAGCTGGCTTCTCACAAGAACAGGCTGAAAATAGCTTTTTTCTGTCAAAAATGAATGTAAATAAGAGGGGTTGATGGCAGTATAGGTTCAGTATCAAAATCACCAGTTGCATAAGGAATTAATCTTAATACCTCAATCAGAATCTTACAAGCATCCTTTCAACAAAAATCATTAGTTTTTATTTGTATCTTTGTTAAAAAAAAATTATTATCATTTTTCTGCAATAAGTCGTCGTCGGATGAAAATTTGCCAAAACAACTGTCCTGTGAGACCTAACGAATAAAGATACTATGGGAATAGGGTAAGGATGACGTATGAAGATACATAACGAACAGGGTATGAATGAAGCATACATTGTAATGGGGTATGGATAACACATAAAGATACTTTGGTAATGGGGTATGAAGAAGTATACAGATATAGGGAAAGGGACAAGGAGAAGATTTAGAAATGCATAGATAATAGGGTATGGTAGACGTATAAAGATATAATAACGGTTTACTGCTTTTAATCTGCCGGCTTCTTAGTCAGCCCATATCAAATGTTGCATTCAAAATAGTCATTCTGTAATTCTCTTTGCAATACTTTTCTTGATTTTTGTGGCAATTTCTTTCGATAAATATCAAAATCTTAATCCATTACAATAATTCCAAAATAATATAAAAATGTTGGTGATGAAATAAGCTATAAGTAAATGAGTTATAATATTGCTGTTGGAATCTAAAATTTTGAAACTAAAATTCAAAACCTAATATTTAAATGTACTTTTCAAATGGATAATTCCTTTCTAAGTGTTTAAAACAGATAAAACTTTAATTCACAAAAAGAGAATTTCGTGTGAAATTTAATACCAAGATAAATTGACGAAATTTAGAACACTCGGATGTTTTGCCAAATATATTTTTATGTTAGGTATCAAATGTGGCCTTAATCGTTCCTCAAGTGAAATTACTTTCCAAACTTATGATGTTGGAAGAACTAAGCCGTAAGTCCGTCATTTATAAATTGTCAAATGTCAAATAAAATATCCCGTTCCGATGTTGTATTTCTATTATTAGCATTTATTACAATTGTTTGTTAGATGCAGCTAACATATATATGACATTTATACAAACTCATTTATTTACTTTGCACACCTATTTATTTACTATTCATTACCTATTTATTTACTATACATACTCATGTTTTCTTGCATATACATTTGTTTACTTTGCACACCCATTTTTTGCTATGCATATACATTTGTTTGCTTTGCATACCCATTAGTTTACTATGCATTACCTATTTATTTATTATACATACTCATATGCTTTGTTGCATATACATTTGTTTACTTTGCATTCACATAGTTTACTATGCATACCTATCTGCTTACTTTTGCATACCCATTCACCTTCTAAGCATACTCATTTATTTACAATGCATACTTATTTACTTGTTATGCATGCTTAATTGCTTGTTTTGCATGCTTATTTACTTGTCATGCATACTTTTTTGCTTGTTATGCATGCTTATTTGCTTGTTATCCATGCTTAATTGCTTGTTATGCATACTTATTTGCTTGTTATGCATGCTTAATTGCTTGTTATGCATACTTATTTGCTTGTTATGCATGCTTAATTGCTTGCTATGCATACTTATTTGCTTGTTATGCATGCTTGATTGCTTGTTATGCATACTTATTTGCTTGTTATGCATGCTTATTTGCTTGTTATGCATGCTTAATTGCTAGCTATGCATACCTATTCGCTTGTTATGCATGCTTAATTGCTTGTTTTGCATGCTTATTTACTTGTCATGCATACTTATTTGCTTGTTATGCATGCTTAATTGCTTGTTATGCATGCTTATTTGCTTGTTATCCATGCTTAATTGCTTGTTATGCATACTTATTTGTTTGTTATGCATGCATAATTGCTTGCTATGCATACCTATTTGCTTGTTATGCATGCTTAATTGCTAGCTATGCATACCTATTTGCTTGTTATGCATGCTTAATTGCTAGCTATGCATACCTATTTGCTTGTTATGCATGCTTGATTGCTTGTTATGCATACTTATTTGCTTGTTATGCATGCTTATTTGCTTGTTATGCATGCTTATTTGCTTGTTATGCATGCTTAATTGCTAGCTATGCATACCTATTTGCTTGTTATGCATGCTTATTTGCTTGTTATGCATACTTAATTGCTTGTTATGCATGCTTAATTGCTTGCTATGCATACTTAATTGCTTGTTATGCATACTTATTTGCTTGTTATGCATGCTTATTTGCTTGTTATGCATACGCTAAGGAATGTTTAATCTTCTCGTCAATTGCCCTGATTGCTTAATGCTTTATTTCTCTCATTGAGATAAACACAGAGGGATATAAATATAAAGGGATGTTACATCTGAGAATAAGCAAAGAAAGAGTAACTGATGAAGACATTTTAAATGCCCCAGAACAATAAAAGGTGACAAGGCTGGGGGTGTATTGGCATTACCGTTTACATAAGGAATATAATGTTCGTTAGTATTACTTGTTTATTCTCTCGATCGATCGATCGATCGATGTCACTTTGCACACCAGAACTTGCCAACATTCTGTCCAAGATATTGTTGTCAACTAACATAAATTTATCAGCCTAGATACTGTGAAAAGCACATAAACTGCTAATCGCTATTCACTGGACTCTCCTGTTATCTCCAAAAGCGGCCATTTTCACCAAATATGACTGAATTTCTTAGAATTACAAAATGTGCTGTCATTTTTTTTAAAAATAATTGAAATGTATAGTAATAAATCGTTATGGATATTTTGTAAGATGACTATTATTTTATATTTCAAGTGGTCCAAGTAGTTTCACGCTGGGTGTGAAATACGGAAATTTTAGGCGTACGATACGGATTTAGACAGAATATCAAACATCAGATCAGCCTTTTAAGATTAAATAGGTATGCAATATGTAATGAAGAAAAAGCTCAACGGTGATATCGATGCTGCGTTAATGAAGTTACCTTGGCTACCGTGGAGTAAATATCCTGGCAAAAAGCATATACCTGGATGCAACTAATATAGACCTGGAAAATGATTGGGTATACGACTGCAGGATAACAGACCAGCTTCCGGAGTAGAACCCGTAAAACGCATCGTTACCAACATGATAACCTTGATCCGTGTGCGTCCACTTGCCGACGTGGATCTCATCTATGACTTGAATGCAATTAAGCCTACACAGAAAAGGAAAAAGTTGCCAGATCATGTCAGCATACTTTGTGACCAGGTTATTGCGGAATTAGTGTACTGGCATTAATACGCATAAGAACTGTTGAGGGATCGTGAGAGGTCTTGCGAATGGGTGGTGCAGCTTCGGCTAGTCATATCTACGTTCAATAATGAAACCATGGCACGGTCTCGTTAAAATCCGCTGACTTGATTCGACAGAAAATTGTCGTGGTCCTACGAAGTGCTTTGTCGCCGCAGCCATCCTCATTAGATTTAGCCAGTAACAATCTGTTTCGGTACATGTATGCCACCTGGTAATTAGAAGGAGGACAATATCGTGATACTGATCCGGTATAGATCTGTGATCTGAAACCGTATCGACATGCTTGGGCAACCAATACGCAAAAATTTACTTTAGTTTCTAGACCTTTCTGCCTTTTACTAGCGACGTCTCACCAGTATTTGCGTAGACGTCATTAGCGGCAATATTGCATTAGCAACTAATCTGTCTCCGTTCAACATAAAAGATCTTCTGGGACTCGAACGCTGTTTCTGCAATCCGCCTGTTTGCATTTGTCATGCTAGCTATTCCGGACAAGGTCAACGTTTATTCGCTTCTGAAAGTTTTCCTCGGTTTATTCTTGAGCTTGATCTATATTCATTCATATATGATGTGTCATCCAGGTGCGCTAAATACACCGTAGCTCCAAAGAGATAAGTGAAAAGTTAGTCTCCAGCCGTAGATTCAACTACAAATTGTGGACTATATGATTAGATTTCTTACACAAGTTCGGTACATGCTTGGCGCATTTTATAATCTGGAATCATCCACGATTTCACACTGACATATTACCAGCAGCTAGATGGTGTGGATAAATAATGTTAGTGTTATGTAGTTAGTCTGGATGTTCCAGGTCAACTTCAAAGTATTATTCATGGTCGATACTGCGATCGTACTAGTGTACGTGTTTGTGTATGTTTACAACCGCGGAATCAATCCATGTGAACTTGCCTGCTAGTATTGACGTCACCATTGCCCATAGATTATCGATAATCAGTGTTCAGCATGTGACGATTTAATAAACACGTCAATCAAATCCTTGCCACTGTACAATATTGGCGGTTCACATCCCACAACATCGCAAGGAGCTTGGTCAGCAACTTGCGCTATATTTGATTGAATCAAGGGTGACCCTGACGAAATTTATTTATTCACTGGAACATTCAAACATTCAAGTTCCGTGTGAATAACATACGGAACCTTAATTTTCAGCTGCTCCAAGCTGAATTTTAAAAGCATTCTTAAACGACATCGTAACGGTCGCCACGAGAGTGATTTGTATCTTACACTCGGAGGTGCTAATATGTGCGAAGAAGAACTGGGATCGAACTGGAAAACAGAAATTCAAGGATCTAAGTATGCGCCAGCAATCCTTTATTAAAATTAAACAAAACCATACCAGATATATAAGACAAAGTCCACACAAGTCATTTAAAAGGTATAATAGAAAGGTTTCGTTTAAATAGAGCTAACCAACTTCTCACAACTCTGTATTTCAGAATTTAAAGCCAAAAAATAATGCAAAAATGCTCAAGGGTAAAATGTTACAACTTAATACCAAGGTTATTTTCAATCAATGTATTTTATTGAATCTTAATTCTAAACTAGAATATTATTTCCTATAATTTCTAAAGTATTTTATTTTTAAATAAAATTATTTTGTAGCATGAAATTTGTAGCAAATGATTTAAACAAAAACTAAACGTAATATTATAACTAAAAATGAATTCTAAATAAATTTAAACAATCCGAGACACGCTATATTCAAATATCCGTATTGTATAGCAACACTACTAATAACAACATGTTACAAACTTTCCAAAGGCAGATGAAATAATCTGTTAATGTTTTACTTTTCGGTAAACAGAAAAATCTCTAACTACAACTAATTACATTCCTCTTGCCTGGAAAACATGAAGTGAAAGGTCTAAGTCTACGGCAGCAATTCTTGACGATGCCGTGTGTAGGGTATAATATATATATATATATATATATATATATATATATATATATATATATATATATATATATATATATATATATATATATATATATATATATATATATAGTGATCACTATTCTAGGAGACGTCGGCTTTACCATAAATAAATACATCGTAACGATGCTGCTACCGAATGAAAAGGAAGTAAATTGATACAAAATAAATATATGCACAGTACACACAACATCCAGACAGACAAACAAAACACACTTCAACAGTGCATAAGTATATAAAATGACACTGTGTTGTTATTCTTGTTGTAAATGTCTTGTAAATTTTCTCCAACTTTGATCAGAAATTTTCAACTGCAAATTAAAAGTAGGACACTGAACAGATAAATTTCTTAACAGTTGAATTTCTTAATTTCTTTCACTTCTTCGGTGGCCTATTGATTAGAGCGTCCGCTTCAGATGCGGGAGGTCGTGGGTTCAATTCCCACGGCCGAGTCATACCAAAGACTTTAAAAAATGGTACTAACAGCTGCCTCGCTTGGCGCTCAGCATTATGACGCTAGTGTTAGGACTGGTTGGCCTGGTGTCAGGATAATGTGATTGGGTGGGACATCATGCCACATGTCTGCGGCATGATGCCCCAGTGCTAGACATCACTACAAACTGTCACACTGCACATCGTAGCGAAATGACTGAACAATTGTTAAAGCAACGTAAAAAATTACACTCACACTCTTAACAGCAACTTAGACATGTACCTCTAAATATGTTGCATGATTTGCAAGAAAAATGATAACTCTTTTGCCAGCTTGTCTTTTGTTGCATTAAAGTATATTGCAACTCAATCAATTGTTTAATTGTAGAAAGCAATTTATAAATTAATTTCTTATTCAGCAATTTAATAGTGTGCCAAGTCTTTGAATATGAACATGTAAAGGTCCTTAGCAGTGTGCCTAGTCTTTCAGTATGAACAAATAAAGTTACTTGATAGTTTGCCACTCTTACAATATAAACATGTACAGATTCCTAGTAGTGTGCCCAGTGTAACAATATAAACATGTACAGATTCCTAGTAGTGTGCCCAGTGTAACAATATGAACATGTAAAGATTCCTAGCAGTGTGCCCAGTGTAACAATATGAACATGTAAAGATTCCTAGTAGTGTGCCCAGTGTAACAATATGAACATGTAAAGATTCCTAGCAGTGTGCCCAGTGTAACAATATGAACATGTAAAGATTCCTAGCAGTGTGCCCAGTGTAACAATATAAACATGTACAGATTCCTAGTAGTATGCCCAGTGTAACAATATGAACATGTAAAGATTCCTAGTAGTGTGCCCAGTGTAACAATATGAACATGTAAAGATTCCTAGCAGTGTGCCCAGTGTTAGAATTATGAACATGTAAATATTCCTAGCTGTGTGCCCAGTGTAACAATATGAACATGTAAAGATTTATAGCAGTGTGCCCAGTGTTAGAATTATGAACATGTAAATATTCCTAGCAGTGTGCCTATTGTCAAAGTAAGAACATATACAGATTCCTAGCAGTGTGCCCAGTGTTACAATATGAACAGATAAAGATTCAAAGCAAGGTGCCTATTGTCAAAATATGACAGGTAAAGATTCCCAGTAGTGTGTCCAGTGTTACAATATGAACATGTTGTTGTTGGTGTTGGTGTTGTTGTTGTTGTTGTTGTTGTTGTTGTTGTTGTGTGGCTTAACGCTATTTTTCAGCACACGATAGGCTATACATGGCGGCCAGTATTAATGGTGGAGTTAAAAACCGGGAAATCCACGGAAAGAACCACCAACCCACGAGAAGCTTCTGGCAAGCTTTCTCACATATCCACATTCGCCGAATCTTAGACTCAAACCCACGCAGACAGATGTGAAATGGCAGTGACCCGTAACAAAGAGCGCTTTAGACCACTCGGGGCCCCTATGAACATGTAAAGATTCCCAGCAATGTGCCCAGTGTTACAATATGGGGGGTATTGGCATGGTCCCTTTCAGAATTACATCATCTGAGGGACCCCCTAGATCGAAAATTTAAACGGTTTTTATGTGTTCATATTTCTTCAATATGTATATGTTGTTGTGTTACTTTTAAAAAAAATGAATTTCTGTTTTAATAATTTCGAGATAGTGTAAGTACGCCATTCAAATTTGTTATTATTGTTATCTTTTTAATTTTCATAGTTTTCTTTCCATAATATGTTTTAAACAAAGAGAAGTAGAAATTTTAATTTTTAAATTAATCGAGATATAATAGAATGAGCTGCTAATCACATTAATTCAGATCTATAGTATTTTATGCCACACGTGCACGACCTGTGCTCTCAACAATGAGCACAATGTGAACGTGCTGCATGTTTCCCCTACTTCAAATAGTTCAAATCATATACAATTTAGAAAACCATAATTATGGACGCAAGTTCTTGTTGGGTAGGGGGCCAGATTGATAGAAAAGGGGAGTTAACAACTAATGATAAAATGATAAAAGGGGTTATGAACAAATTTTTGGAAAAACACTAAATTGAAAGACATCAATAGACTGTTAAACCTACCTAGGATTGAATTCACTTATGAATATGGGGATAACTTATGAAGTAGACTAGATAAATTTTATGGAAATAATTTTAGTTATAAAACGTATAATTACTCCAAAACAAACACAGATGTGAAAATTTCGGACCATAAATTGATAGATTTAAACATTAGCATTTTAAATAGAAGTAAATGGGGAGGGGATTTGAAAATTAAAAATGTTTTACTAAATGAGGAAGTGTATAGAAGAGATTTTAAATGAAAATAAGTAATTTTTAAAAATAAAACACGATGATATTATAGTTATGTAGGATAAACTTAAAAATGATTTTAAAAAACAGCAATCAGGTATTCTAAAAGAATAAAAGAGCTTAGAGAAATGGATGAATCTAAACTTAAATTACAATTAAAAAGAGATTTCAGATGAGTCAAAAAAGAGTTACAAAATAAATTAAAACAAATAGAACTGGACAAGGACAGAGGGAGAGAAATAAAAGCGGGTAAATTTACACAGTTATATACTACAGCAAAAGGTCTAAATAAAAGGGAGGAATTAAGGAAAGGGGGACAAAAACTTTTAATAGAAATATGGGATAAAGAGAAAAAAATACTAAAAGATAAGAAAGAAATTTTAAATAGGGTAATGGAATATTATAAAGAATTATACACAAAACAGGATATATATATATATATATATATATATATATATATATATATATATATATATATATATATATATATATATATATATATATATATATATATATATATATATATAAAGAATACAAATCATATGGCGAATAACAACCCTCTCAAGCGTACTGGATCCACCAAGGGATCACGTTTGTCAGGTATTAATTAAAATAGATGCAATAAACTGACGACGAATGTTGTTACAACGTTTTCAGTTTCCGCAACTAGTCTATACAAGCTGGTTGTATTTATAGTTTTAGCACACGTGAAGATAGAAATGTAGAGGTTTACAAACGCAACGTTTTTGTGTTTATTTGTTTGTCGTAACTATGTTTTGTATTTGCCTTTGAAAAAGACTCATTAAGAGTCGAAAGCGCTTAGGCTAGTTAGTTGCTAGTTTCGTACTGTTCGTCGTCAGTTTATTGCATCTATATATATATATATATATATATATATATATATATATATATATATATATATATATATATATATATATATATATATATATATATATATATATATATATATATATATATACGGACACAATTAATAACTATTTAAAAGATGTTAAGTGTGAGATGATTTCATCAAAACATAAAGACTTATGTGATTATTTCAACTCCACAAATGAAATTTTAAATGCGATAAGACAATTAGCAAAAGGAAAATCCCCGTCAAGAGATGGACTCACTGCGGAATTCTATCATAAATTAAGGAAAATTATAAGATAGGCGTCATGGTGCTTATCGATCAGGAAAAAGCGTTCGACAGAATTGAACACAACTATATAGGGAAAGTACTAAAAAAAATTTGGTTTTGGAGAGAACTTCCAAAGATGGACCAAAATCCTGTACAATGATATAACTGCATGAGTACTGGTAAATGGAGCTGTTACGGAAAAATTTGATATACAGCGATCAGTGAAGCAAGGATTCCCATTCTCAATACTATTATATGTAATAGCAATAGAAATTCTGAGTATAAGAATAAGGAATAACAGTAACATAGAAGGGATACAAATACCAAATTTGAAAAGCGAAATAAAAATGCTTTAACATACATATGATTGCACAAACTTTATTAGGAACCTTAACTCTTTCAAACATTTAATGAAAGAATACGAAAACTTTGGTAAAGCATCGGGTTCAAAGATAAATCAAGAAAAAATAAGAGATTTTAAAAATAGAAAACTGGAGGGGTAATCACCCAGGATCACCCCATTACACTAAAGGAACGGTAAAAGCCCTATGTATTTGATGATCAGGAAAACTATAAACAAATATGGAAAGAGTCCAAGTAGCTAAAACATATTTGTACTCGAATATTAATTATATTTTAAAATCTATAGATTTGATAAACAAAGATCTAGAGAAAATTGATAATGAAATTATTAAATATATATTGGGATATAAAACACATTATATCCAAAAAGATACATTATACAGGCCAAAAAATAAAGGAGGTTTAAATTTACCGAGTCCAGTTTTAATGAAAAATGCAAACATAATAAATCGATTCAAAATAATCAAATCCAAGCCAAGTATGCCATGGGAGGCGATTTATTTATATTGGTTTGGTTTCATGCTTAAAAGTAGACAAGAAATATATAAAAACAATGCAATTTGCAAACTCCTAGAGGCACCTAGGAAATTTAAATATACTAAAGATCTAATTTTAAAATGTAGGGAAAACAATGAAATATGGAGGTGGTAAATTATGTACAAAACAATACGGGATTTAACTATAAAAAAATAACAGATGCAATATTGAAAGGGAAGTATGGGGAGTTAACTGGGGAAAAATTTGGAAAGCATGGGAAAATATAAATTCTTTAAATATACAAAGTTTAATTTTTAAATACATCCATAATGCCTGGTTAACAGGAGAAATAGCTAAAAGAAGGAATATGATTATTAATATACCTAAATGTCCATTACGTAAAAAGTTTGAATTTTCAACAATAAAACATGTTATTCTAAACTGCCAAACTATAAAAAATGAATCAGATGAAATTATTAGCATAATTAAAAAGTATGGGGATTTTAAAGTAGGGGTATTATTATACTTAGATGGAGAATTCTCAAGAGTAGAATATATGAAAATAATTAGTTTTATACTATCTACTATGAAAAAATGTGGGCAAATTATAAGTATTAGAAAAAAAACTTTGTCTCCTGACGCTTCTCTTAGTTTTGTTTAATATATATTAATATGATTTTTCCTATATTTATAGATAACTCTACACATAGAAGAAGTACGAGACAAGGACGTCGTAGGGTTATATCACATGGCGTTACGCGAAAATGGCAGGCCTGCGGAAGAGCCTCAGTAAACCCCATGTGTAGTTTTATTTAAGTTTACGAACCTTTTAATGTATATTTGGAAACCAATGCGAAAACATATGGTGTTATAGAAATAAAAGGAGGCACCCTATTTTCCTAGCAACAAATTTTGGAACAAACGGAAGACAGAACACAACATATACACACCGCAAAACATTAAGAAATTTTTAAAAAAATTGGTATACACCGTCGAGCCCTAAAAAAATAGAAAATTTCAAAAACTAGATCATATAAAATTTTAAATAAAATGTAAAGAAAAGAAAATAAATTATATGCATATAGTAGAAGGAATGCTGGAGTGAAAGAAGAAGTGGAGAATGGTGTGGAAAGAATCTGGTGCATATAATAAGAATAGACAACTGGGGGAATATGATATAGAAGGCTGTCCTTACAAAAAAAAAAAACAACATATTGTAGCAACATACAAGAGCACCCAACACATAGCATTCACAGGACGTAAGGGACCTCTAGCCAAGGTCACCAAATAAAAAAAGGGGAATGATTCCGAAAAGGAAAATGAAGCCCTATTGGATGAATGAACCTTTAGATACACTAGGGAAAATAAATACCCCATCAAAAAATGCTAAAATATTTTTTTTTTGATCTAAATTCTTTTTGTAAATAGAAACATAGCAACGCATCAGGAGGGGGGGATAAACAAATACACCTAAAATCGTTTTAGATATTTTTTTCGGTTAAGTAGGGAGGGGGTATCTGTCTGGTGCCCCCCCCCCCAAAGTAAGTTCTTGTTATAGCAAATAGATACATCTAAATTATTTAAAGTTGAATTCTTTATTTCACATTATGAAAGGTTATATTAATTAGAGAAATTAATGGTAGTGGTATTTTCCAGGAACTTGTTACTTTGAATTTAAATGATATTAGTATTTCCAAATCTATACACCTTATCATAAAGTTAATGGCTATAGCAAAAAGAGTTAGAAATGATTATTGATACAAGTTATAGCAAATAAATACATATAAATTATTTAAAAATTAAATCTCTCATTAGTAATTTCATCATAAAGTTAATGGCTATAGCAAAAAAAGTTAAAAATGGTTATTGATGCAAGTTATAGTTATAGCAAAGCAATACATATAAATTATTTAAAGATTAAATCTCTCATTAGTAATTTCATCATAAAGTTAATTTCTATAGCAAAAATAATTAACGACTGAAAGTTATTGTTACAACAAATTGATACTACCCAATTTAATTTTGCATTTCACGTTATGAAAATTCATAGCACTAATATTTCCCCAAAACTTAAATTTCTATGGTGTTGGAATTTATTTATCATAAATTTAACAGCCATAGCAAAGACAGTGAAAGAAAAGAGAGCAGTCAATATTGTCTAGTATCTGTCTGTAGGTCTACAGTCATAATTATAACTGTTCTCTTAGTATAAGCATCTCTTGCTTCTGCAACAAGTTCTAATCTATATTTTCTTCACTTTAAAGCAATTGTCTGTCATAAATTCTTATAATTATGTTCAGCTTGCAAGACGTTCTGTAGTTTTAGTAAAACTGCTTGGCTCTAGTCCATTTTCATTATATGTCGTTACTATATCATTTTATAATTACCGTTCAGAATCTGTAGTCCTTTTACATTTCCATTATTTTGCACATAAATTCCTTTAACTTTCTTGATTCTGTTTATCCTCTTCTTTTCCATCCACACGACATTCTTTTACAGAGCAGGGCAATCCTCACGGCATTCAACTCCCCTATGTAGTAGCACTTTGTCTCGGTGTACTGAAAGGGACCTCATGTTAGACTAAAGTCCTCTCCACGTTAATCTATCAAGGCGAAAGATTAATACGATGTGAAACCAGTGTTACAAAATGAACATGTAAAGATTCCTAGCAGTGTGCCATTTGTCACAATATGAACAATTGTCACAACATGTAAAAATTCCTATGAAACTTTTCAAAAGGTAAAAAATCTGGCTCACAGTGGAACTGTATTTTTTGCTTGAAGAAATGTTTTGAAATTCAAATTAGACTAATTGAGACGATTTCGGCCCTTTCAGAATAAATGTGGACTTCATTACAAATTTATTTAAGCAAAATTTACTCAATTTTGGATATTCATCTCATAAATGATGTATATCTTTCTTATTTAAAAATAGATTGATGTCAACTTGGAGGGGGGGTGGAGTGGGCGGAATCGATGTAAGTGTGGGGTTTTTTCTTCTCACTTTTACTATATTTTGAATATAGTGATTTAATTTTTTTCCGCTAAATAATACGCGTAACGGTTGACCATTTGTTGCGTTCTTACATGTGGGTAGGTTTTTCCCTATCAATTAATGTACGAGGCAGATAGACAATCTTTGTGACTTCACGTTTGAAGACATTTTCGCATGTATACAATCAAGTAAAAGTTTGAAACGATACATAACGTATGTACTAGGTTCTGCCTGGTTAACTGTATACATCCAAAAATCGTATCCCGCTTTATAATGTCATTAAACAATAACATAGTCAGTTTAAAATACAATTCCACGTCTATTTATGCATCGATGTTTGTTTGGAGTTTTTGCTATGGTGGTGGTGGTGGTGTTTTGTTTATTTTTTTAAACGTTTTGTTTTGTTTTCCTTACTTTATGTTGTTGTAGGACGGGTCTAAACAAAACTTTCAGTTATCTAACTCCGAATTTTCATACTGTTAGATTTTTATTAAAGACCGGAAGAGTTCAAATATCATTATCCCTAACCATCCACCCGATCCCTACATTGTTAAAGCCTTCAAAGCTAAATTTGTTAACACTGTTAAGGCTTTCAGGCGTTAACAACGTATACTTTTATACGGTACAGTATACGTTGTATGCCCTTAAGCCTTAACATTGTTAACTGTCTCTTGCACTGCTCTTGCGCATGTGCATCATTTTCTATCCAATATCCGGCAACATCGGATTGAGCATACGCTACAGCGCTGCTCCAGAACTGAATATCCAATTAATATTTTCCGCATGCTCCAGAGCTGAATATCCAATTAATATTTTCCGCATGTGCTTTATTATTTCGTCTAACTTTTTTCTGTAATTTCGTATTATTACAACCAAATTTTTTATTACGATTGAGGGCATTATCCTAATCGGTTCTAGTTTGAGTTTTTAATTAAAAAAAAACTAAATTTTAATTTGGTTTACATTTCCTTTAAATATAATGAAAATGGATTGGCTTGCTTCGTGATTGCCGTTCACAGAGATCGATAGCCTAACTGTTTGATTTCATTGAACTTAGCGTATGTTTATGTATGTCTGTTGCAGCTGTGAATATATAAAAGTAGATATGGTTAAGGGATGATGAGAATCATGCCATTTTTTTGTACTAACAATAATGCCACGTATTGCTTGTGTGAACCGCTTAGTCAGAGCAGAATATCAAAAATAGCCAAGTACTGTTAGAAATGAAAACAAAATAAAAGATGAGTTGGGGGAGTATTGTTTGAGTGCCAAAATATCATCTGTGCAACGAATTAATACAGTACAAATAGTTTAATCAAAATCGTCCAAGTAAACATTATACCAAAAAAACTGCACACTGGTTAGTTTTGTTTACTTATTTAATGTGGAATTATTTTGATTTGGCTGATATCTCTTATCGCCTGACAAACAAAACAATCGCCCCCCCCCCGTTTAATTAGCTCTAATAACGTGTCCGGAGACATCGGACTCCGTTCGCGTCTTTCCGCTAATTATCGGCAAATACAACAATTTCGGAAGAAAAGCCATTGATCCTGTATTAAGCCCGCCATTCTCTCTCTCTCTCTCTCTCTCTCTCTCTCTCTCTCTCTCTCTCTCTCTCTCTCTCTCTCTCTCTCTCTCTCTCTCTCTCTCTCTCTCTCTGTCCGTTGACTTTTAAGCAACGGGTGGTGTGTGGTCAAAGATAAAGTAAAGACGGAAGTGATAGGACAGTTGCACCAGTTTTCCATATTTAGAATCGAACAATGGTAAATTTATCGATGTTATGTACTGGGCTAGTCCGTTAGTTTGCGTCAATGTAATTAATTTTCGTGTGATGCTTATGTGGCTAAAGGCACAGGTACTCAACGCGAGCTTGATTTTAATAAACAATAGTCTTAAGGAAAAATCTTAAAGAGTGACACAAATTTACGTTTTAATGTGCAAGAAACTTAGCATCATTTAAATATATTCAGGTGAAAAATTCATACTGACATGGCTTTCCATTCAGCAGGTGTAGTGATAACAATATCTTCAAGATGTCCACAGGTGTGCCCTTATTGGATGTCAGAGCAGTGCTACCGGTATTTTCATTTGGACCAACAAAAGAATGGGATGTATGTGTAGAAAATTTTAGGGAAATCTTAGGACATGGCAAGTTTGTGTTAATGGATGGACATGCACTGAATGTTGGACGAAAGGAGAACAGACCATCTCATAAGACCATCTGGTCTGTGACCATTAGAGCTAAACACACCTCAATTATCCTGTAAATCGATTCGCCCTTGCCTACAGTAAGTTTTGACTACTTGTTCTGATGCTAATGTTTTAACGCAGCATCATCAACTCAAAGTTCACCCAATGAAGTCGTAAAATATGTTTTCACTAATCAGCATTGAGTCAAACAGAGTGAAAATGTATATCATTAATGCTTGTGAAATAAAATATGCTCATAAAAATCTTTAAAAACAATTTTTAATAGACAGCAAATCAGCCACTGAGCATGTTATGAAAATGTGACCCACAATGGATGACAAAATCAGTACACTGTTTATATCATTGTGCTGCATTTTTAAAGTTTCAGTGAAGCTGTCTTTACTGACTTTCTTTTGAGGTGGTTCTTTCTTAACATAATTCATATCTATTTAAAGAAGTACCTGTTAAGTATATTTCATAATTAAATCTGCAGCCTCTAATTCAAAATCTACTTTAATATTATATCTTTGTCACTGATTATTTGCACTTCCAGAAAAACAAGTTATCAAAGTTGCACGACTGTTCTGACGCACCAAAAAAGTACATTCAATGACAGATATTCTGCATAAATAACATTTTCTGCATAAGCACACTGCCAAGAAATATAAAATAGAGACAAGTCATATTAGATAAATCTATTACTTGTTTAATTACAAGTGAACATTTTTATTATAATATCATTATGACTCATACAAAAATTTGATTTTTGTATATTCGTAATGCTTCTGGGACAAAATCTCTACAAAAACTATAACTAAAATAAATATATATGAACGGTTATTGAATGTTAAATTATGATTTTTTTTCTTCATTTTTTTTCAATAATCTTGTTCTTCCAATGTGCTACTGAAGTTGACCTGGAATATAACTGTTTGTTTTTTCGGTTGCATCGGACGTGACGTGCGTCAAAATAAGCGATGTACAACAAGAACTTGCAAAGGGTCGCCTGGATGAAAGCATGTCATCAAGAGTACTATTAAATATATCATTGTCATTTGTTATCAATACTTTGCAGAAACATGTTTTCAAAGGAAATGAGACGTATCACTATTAACGCATTACATTTCTTAAATTTTAGAAGTTCTTAAGTGCGTCAAAAGCGATCACTCTGATAAAGCATACTTCGTCAAGGATGTATTACGCACACCGATGTACAAATTGTTACTTTTAATCCTAATTCGTTACAAGCTAGCCTATTTGATAATGTATTTAGAGCCCTATTAACAAATCATAACTTACTGAAAGTTTTAATTATGTTTGCAAAGTATTCGTTTGATCTCATGATTCTATAGCAAAATCGTTCTGTTTACTGACCGGATGTTTGATAGAAAATGATGCACATGCGCAAGAGCAGTGCAAGAGACAGTTAACAGTGTTAGGCCTTAAGGGCAAACAACGTATACTGTACCGTATAAAAGTATACGATGTTAACGCCTGAAAGCCTTAACAGTGTTAACAAATTTAGCCTTGAAGGCTTTAACAATGTAGGGATCGGGTGAACCATCATGATCTTATATCTAAATTGAATGTAACTTGTAAGAGCTTATTATACCTCTCTAGTGTAAGCACGCCGTTCTATTGTAAGTAGAACACTCTAGTGTAAACACGCTGTTCTACTGTAAGTAGAACACTCTAGTGTAATCACGCTATTTTATTGTAAGTAGAACACTCTAGTGTAAGTACGCCGTTTTCTTGTAAGTAGAACACTCTAGTGTAAACACGTTGTTCTCTTGTAAGTAGAACACTCTAGTGTAAACACGTTGTTCTATTGTAAGTAGAACACTCTAGTGTAAGCACGCTATTCTATTGTAAGTAGAACACTCTAGTGTAAGCACGCTATTATATTGTAAGTAGAACACTCTAGTGTAAGCACGCTATTCTATTGTAAGTACAACACTCTAGTGTAAGCACGCTATTCTATTGTAAGTAGAACACTCTAGTGTAAGCACGCTATTCTATTGTAAGTACAACACTCTAGTGTAAGCACGCTATTCTATTGTAAGTAGAACACTCTAGTGTAAGCACGCTATTCTATTGTAAGTACAACACTCTAATGTAATCACACTATTCTATTGTAAGTACAATACTCTAATGTAAGTATACTATTCTATTGTAAGTAGAACACTCTACTGTAAGCACACTATTTTATTGTAAATACAATACCATTATGTAAGCACGCTATTCTATTATAAGTACAACACTCTACTGTAAGCACACTATTCTATTGTTAAGTACAATCCTCTGCTGTAAGCATGCTATTTTTGTGTAAACGCAATATTCTAACACAAGCTTGCAATTCTTGTATAAAAACGATAGTCTAGTGTAAGCAGCCATTCAAGTGTAAGCACAAATACTCTAATGTAAGCATATTAGTCTTGTATATGCCTGCTATTTTAGTGTAAGCACGCACAATACTCTAGTGTAAGCATACTATTATATTGTAAGCACATTATTATAGTGTACGCATGCAATTCTAGTCTAAGCATGATAGTCTAATGTAAGTATACTATTAAAGTGTAAGTACAATACTATAATGCAAGCATGCTGTTCTTGTGTATGCATACTATTCTAGTGTGAGCACAATTGTTATGTATATTTCATTTGCATGTTTGATAGTTTTCTTTTTATTAAATACATGGTACGGGTTATGTAAAATTATATTTTGCAGTTAACCTTGTCCAAATAATGAGCATTGGTACCTGACTAGAATTATTGATTTTTCTTAATTCTGTAAACAACTAATACGTAGTTTATATTTCTCTGTGAGTGTATGTTAAATATCTATATTATTAATTTAGTCTGAATCAATGACTTTATATTTATCATGTTCTTTAGCATAATTTTAGTAACAAACATTCTAATTATAATTTAGATTATTGCAGAAATTAACTTTTTATTTTCTCTTATCCAGGTTATTTTCTCTGTCTTAATCTTTCATGTAATCTTGTTTACTGGCAAAAAAATTTCATGCGATAATATCTGTGCAGGAATCGTCGATATTTTTGTGATCGGATTTTGATTTGGGTGCAAAAATTATTTATTTTTCTTTGGAAATACAGTGCTCTAAAATATTATTGGAAAGAAGCATAGACTTTGAATTCAAACAAGGGCTTCTTTGATAATATTTATTGTTTTTCATCAAAAGATTGTTGGCACATCATTACACTTCATGTTTTTAGTACGTTAGTACATTAGGGACTACAGGCGACTATAGGCACGTCAACACATTCAGCGTTGGATTTTATTTGGAATGCAACTGAAGTTGATTCAGAACTTTATTCATTAGGACTTGTATAAGTATTGAAATAATATGGTTATTTGGGATTTAATCCATAATACAGCAAGTTCTTTACATTTTCACTTTTGTATTCTAGGGAAATAAATTATTTGTTAAATTTTACAAACTTACTGGTTTTCGCTTTCTTCCATTACTTTGTTTAAAACAATATAATCGAAATACAATATTCTAGTGTGCGTATACTATTCAAGTGTAAGAAGGGTGCTCTAATGTACGCATACTATTCAAGTGTAAGAAGGGTGCTCTAATGTACGCATACTATTCAAGTGTAAGAAGGGTGCTCTAATGTACGCATACTATTCAAGTGTAAGAAGGGTGCTCTAATGTACGCATACTATTCAAGTGTAAGAAGAGTGCTCTAATGTACGCATACTATTCAAGTGTAAGAAGGGTGCTCTAATGTACGCATACTATTCAAGTGTAAGAAGAGTGCTCTAATGTACGCATACTATTCAAGTGTAAGAAGAGTGCTCTAATGTACGCATACTATTCAAGTGTAAGAAGGGTGCTCTAATGTACGTATACTATTCAAGTGTAAGAAGGGTGCTCTAATGTACGCATACTATTCAAGTGTAACAACGCTACTCTAATGCAGGTATACTACTCAAGTGTAAGAACAATCATTTCGTGTACTCAGTATGAAAGTTTCACTGTGACATGACAATATTGGTTATTAGTGGTAATTCAAAATTATTTATCCAGTTAATCGTCAGATCAAGATGAGATCAAAACTATTTCTTAACGACACGAATTGCACAGTCTAGACAACGTTGCATACCAGTAGTTTTAAAGGTGGGACAACAATCATCAGTTTGGACAGCAATACACAGATGGGTCATCTTCCCGTCCTAAAAGGTGATATTATTGTATTAGGGAATAAGCAATAATGTTGCCATTATTTTATCACCGTGTGAACGATAAACTACGAGAATCTGTAAGAATTAAACAAATGAATTCATCCATTTCAGCTTGTAATAGCCATAAAAATAAGGAAATTCCCCTGACATCTGGAAGAACGAAAGAAGAAAATGCATTTAAAAAAAAAAAAAAAAAAAAAAACCTTCCAAAATCAAATTCTGAATCTTCCATTTCATAGTGGTTGATTTTATTCATATTTTGCTCTTCTTCTCGTCTTTTCTTCAAAGAAAATATGCAGTGTGTGATTAAACTTTACCATTGTACATACAACACTAGTATACGGTATTGTATATTGCTACCTGAGTGATACCTGATATACTCTTACTTTCAAGCATATTTCGGTACAATACCCTCTTCACTTTATTTGCGCCAGGTGCGATTCAAGAGGTATTGCTCCTAGACTATCACAGACAGTAATACAAACATATCTGTATCAGAAATTCCTTCCCGCAGGATGTCCAGTTATATAACTTAATTTAAACCACTAATTCCGTTTATCGGAAATTGTAACAGGTAAACATATTTGGATAGCAGTATTAAAAGCTGAAAATTACTAAAGTGATTAAAATGTAAAAAGCCCTAACGTAATTAACGATCGATTCAAACTATATTTAAAAATGGAGAAAGGTTTACAACAACACGTTAAATCCAGAAATAGCATTATCACCAGCATGCAGTACGTCTATGGTTATATGCCAAATACAGGAGTATGAAGAAGTCTGGCAAGTCGTTGTCATGGATCTGCCGTTGTTGTCCATGCGATAACATTTATTTGGAAGAGTGCAATTTCCATTTCAATAAAGAAACAACAAGTTTTATATAATATAGCTGACGTGTTTGTTAGCCGTCCAAATCAAAATTAAACTGTGCTGAGAGATGAAAGACACCGCCGTGGTCTGAACCAATTGTATCCCGGGTGATTGTAACAAATGTATAGCGTTTAATTGAATGGCGATTCGTTTGAGTACTCGTTCCTATATACAATCCCTTTTGTCCCTTAAATCCAGTAATCTTCTTGAACAAATAAATTAAATTCTTTCCATATAGAATTGTAGGAGAAAATTTTAGATTGGTTCAAGGTCCCCTATTCTCTTTTTGGACACGTTTCCGCAACCATCCCAAACAGATACAAGTTCATACTACCTACGTTAAAATTGATATGGCATTTATCGGCCTACTACTAGGATTTGCCAGTGAATTCCGTAAATTCACCCACGTCTGCAAACTTAATGGATTTGTAAAAAAAAAAAAACAACAAACAAACAAACAAAACAACATACGAGTAGATTTTAAAATGAAATTCATTTCAGTTTTAACCAGTTAAGCACTGATAACCTTGTTGCTTCACACACACACACACACACACACACACACACACACACACACACACACATCATATTATAATTGTAATGCCTAGAAACTACGAATTTGGGTCTCTTGTTTTGAAATAACTTGACTTTGTATACTTAACATGGAAATCAATGCCGAGAAGACCAAACTGATAACCATCAACACCAAGGGCAGCAGCACTGGCATCAGGGTCCAAGGTACGAAAATAGAAACGGTCAACAGTTTCAAGTATTTGGGGATATTTTTAACAGATAAAGGATAGAAACCTGAAGTGCTCTCCAGGATTGCGCAGACAACAGCAGCGCTGACAAAACTGAAACCCATCTAATTCAACAAAAACATCGCACTCAGTTCAAAGGTCAGACTGATGCACTCACTAGTGATCTCCATATTTCTCTTCGCCTGTGAATCAATGACCATAACAACTGACTTAGAGAAAAGGATACAGTCCACAGAGATGAGATGCTTCCGAAAGATCCTCGGCGTTTCATACAAAGACAGTGTCACCAATGAAGAAATGGGGCAAAGGATAAGATAAGCTATTGGGCCTCACGAAGACGTTCTGACTACAGTGAAAAAAAACGTAAACTGCAGTGGCATGGGCATGTCTCACGATCATCAGGACTTGCCAAGACAATCCTGCAAGGCACTGTACAAGGAAGAAGAAAGAGAGGCAGGCAGAGAAAGAGGTGAGAAGACAACATTCGGGAGTGGACAGACTTGACACTGAGCGACTCCATGAGAAAGACGGAAAATCGAGAGGAATAGAGGAAGCTGGTTGTTAGGTCTCGTGAGGTGCCCCAATGGTCTACAAGACAACGGGACTGATGATGATGATGATGATGATGATGATGATGATGACGACGACGACGACGAATTTGTATACAGTACATTCTGATACGGCCAGCAGGTTGTATGTTGCCCATGCTTTTATTCCCCCAGAACAGAATATTTCAACCAGAAATAATCTGTGCATGAGTTATTTTATATATATATATATATATATATATATATATATATATATATATATATATATATATATATATATATATGTCTGTGATTATTGTGTGTGGAGAGAGAGAGAGAGAGAGAGAGAGAGAGAGAGAGAGAGAGAGAGAGAGAGAGAGAGAGAGAGAGAGAGAGAGAGAGAATATAAACATTCTATTTCCGACGAATGTGAAGTCAAAGCGTCTCAACAATTCATAAAATATTATACGATTCTGACAATGTAAAGTTAACGGAGAAAAAAGAATGAGCATATAATAATTTACTATATTGCACACATTCGTATTGTACTCACATACACGACACATACACCCAGTAGTGTATTAGGAAATACTTTGTACGCAAATCATGTACACTCATGTAGTACACCCATTACGTTTTGGTTGATTAAAATTGATTATTTTATTTTCTTTCTAAATGAACTAAAGTAGATGTTTCGTGGACTGCCACGTATCAGCTGCTTTGCAACCTTCCGCATTAACTCTCTTGATACAATGCTTCGGATCTAGACTAGCGATAGACACCATGCAGGTAGTACAATTGCTGAGTCTCTACAAATAACATGCCAGTGACAAGGCATAAACTGTCTTCTTTAGCTGATAATAAAGTGGCAAAAAAATATACTTACAGTTTTATATCCTGAATTTATTCAAAATGTACTTTCTTAATTCTGCAAATCCAAATTACATGAGCCATGTTATGGGTTCTCAAGCTTGATTACACATTTAGAAATTGTATTGTAATTTCGACTATATTCCAAATGCAATAAAATCCTCCTTACTGCACTCAGAATGAAATAAACATTATTATATTCCATAGCGTCTTTCTGTTAATTAGTTGAAAGACTTCATATTTTCCCTCCATTATGATTCCAAACATTCAATGACGGAACATAAACACACTTGTAGATGTCAACATGCTGCTTATTCGCTGCTGACATTAGATGTACTTCATGTAGAACTGACACTGATAAATTCAGTCGTTATCATGAAATTTAGAAGAATTGACAAAAATACCAAAATCTATTCATTCCAGAAAAGATGTTGTAATGCGCATTCATTCACAATATGAATCTGAATTTCAATTATAGGTAGACCAAAACGCCATTTTCTTTCGAAAGTGATGTCTCCCAAAGCCATGCAGTATATCCATCCAAAAAACCCGTGCATATTGTTCCATGCAAATGCAGTAACCTATAAATACTGGACAACAGTGAAATTACTGGACTAGTCAGAATGAATGACATTATTGCTCGAATGAAAATGTTACAATGCCAGTCAGATTTAATGACTTTATTGCGCAAATAAAAATTATTACTTGACCAGTCAGACTTTTAATGACATTATTGCACTACTAAAACTGTTACTACCCCAGTCAGATTTATTGACGTTATTGCACAAACAAAAATATTACGAGAACGGATAGACTATGAAGAAATTAGCCAACATTAAAATGAAATTCCTAAACATTATGAATAACCACACAATATATCAATGTAACTGGTGAAAGAAGATAAATATTTTGGTGTTGATGGAAATAAATTTATACCGTTAGGAGTTACTTCCATGAAGAAAAAAAAACGTTATTTATACACAAAAACAAAAGCTACGGTACATACTCTACTTTAGATACAAATTGCGATTATATGTAAGAAAAATGGTGGTCAGGGCAAAATAAAAATATAGTGTTAACTAAATAACAGCATGAAATATTCATGTAATACACAAACTAAAGTCATAACATTATTTGGAAATGTATCATAGTATAAAGAAACAGTGAAGTAATGTATAAGCTATTAAAATGGCGACGCAGTTGTAGACCCAATGGCCTACTTGTTTACATAAAATAGCGATGTAAACACTTGTAACAAGAACTATATGTATTCATTTTATTTTTCAAACCTACAAAAATAGAAGGTGAAATAAATTAATTTAATTGATTAATCGATTTTTTTGAAGTCTCTGTGATGGGTACTGAGACGAACCAGATATAAGTGAATTACGATAGTCCAATTTTGACAGTACTAAGGAATACATACGTGTTCGTCTACCGAAATAAAATTGCGAATGAAGCTGATGCGTCTCGGCTCCAAATAGGCAGCTTTGCATATGTTTATTACATGTTGGTGTAATTAGCGCTTACTGCCGAGTTACATTTGTGTTTGGTACTGACTGTGTAAAAGTTGATATTGGTATTGTTGATATTTAAAGGATGTGAATGAGAACGTCTTTGAGTGGTGAGGATGATGGCTTTAGCTTTATCATCAGTCATCTAAAGCTTGTTATGTTATCAATGACTTTTCATTGGAAATGCAACTCTATGACTAGAATGATAACCTCAACTTCAGTTGCGCAGCTCGATTTGTATATTTGATTGTTATTAGTGAACAATTGTTGAGAACCGATATTTGACACTTGAGAGCGATCGAGTGTACAGAATGAAAACAACGGGGCCGAGAATATAGCCTTTTGGAACTCCACAACACATATCAGCTGGGTTGTAATGTTTCCATTTACGGACACAGTTTGTTTCATGTTGATTAAATAGGACTTGAACCACAATAACACTGTATTGTAGTGCTAAATATATGATGGAGATGGTGAAAATAATACATCATGGTCTATTGTGACAAATGCCGCAGAGAAATTGGTGAGAGGGGCAGAACAGCAATCTTTTCACTGCCTAAAGCAGATATAAGTCTTTAACTAACCTCAGGACAATTTTAATAGTATGGCGAGGGCGATATGCAGACTGCATTACTAAAGAGACTATCTGAATTAAGATAAGATGCAAGTTGGGATAGCATAACTTATTCTAAGATTTTTTTTTTTTGATGAATGAGATGTAGACACAGGACGGTAATTCTTTAAATCGTTATGGTCATGTGTCGGTTCCTTCAACAGGGGTTTCATAATGTAAGTTTTGAAAAATGATGGGAATTCCCAGGATGAGAGAAATATTGATAACATCCGTTAGTGAAGGCAACATTGAATTTAAGCACTCAAGCAGAAGTGTTACCTGAATCAGATTGAGTTCACATGGTTTTAGGCTCTCCTCACAATTATATGTACCAAATTCATAGAGACAGGTTCGAATGCTGTCAAAGGTTGCACTTTCTGTATCATAATTAAATGGGTCATTTGAAATTGTGTTTTCAAGCTTTCTCTCTAATAGACTGCACTTTGCAGGAAAGGTACAAACAGTTCTGGAAGGTCAATCGAAGAGAAAGTTGCTGGAAATTTTGTACATTTATTCGTTGCCATTACCTTGTTACCTTGTGCAGTTTAATTTCAATTAATGTTCAATGCCAAAATGTTTACTTTAAGTCTTGATTACTCCAATTACTATCGTCGTGCTCGGCGCGCCTCGCACAGCTATCAGTTAAAGCTATGCGTCTCCCTAGCGTCTAAAAAAGCAATATTTTCTATGTCCACTAAGAAAATTGTAACTGTGGCGAAGGGTCTGTACAAATACATTGAGCCTCTTTTATTGGAAGGGGTCGACATTCACGTGCAATTCATTGTTTTTTCTCTTTTTCTTCAGTTCTTCCACTGTTATACCAATTTAATATCGTTTAATCTGTTAAAATCTGTCATTTATTGTCTCGCTTTTCAATTTCTTCTAAAGGTTTTCTGTTACATTATTAACATTTTATAATTAATTGCACCTTCAATAAACATAATCCTGTGCAATTTTAGCACTGTATTTTCGATACACATTACCATGTGCAGTGTAAATGAAATTAATGTTTAATGCAAAAAGAATTTCAGGCAAAGTCACACACGTCATAGGTCGCTGACCTAAATATAAGTTTTAATTTTGTTGAATGCCTTGTGACCTAAAATTCATTTAGTTCTAAGCATTTTAAGCAAATGATTTGATTTCACGATGTGTGTATCAAAGTTTACAATGGGAAAATCAATCACTTGAAAAGAAGCAATTGTCCAAATTTGTTATAACACTTTGTTATTTGTCAAGAAATGAACGTATGTTATGATTTTTATGGGGTTTTTTTGTTGATAAGTAGCTACAATTTATGTACATTCTTATTCTTTATGCGCGTACTTTTAAAGTTAGAGAAATGTGTTCCATTTTGACAAAAGTCTCAGCACAGTATGTATAATTTGCACCAGGTTCCAAGATATTATGTTTTATGCAATCTAAATAATTCTAGCACTTACGATTGATAATTTGTATAGTGATTAAATATAGTCCAAGCAAAGGCAACATAACTACTCTTATAACGTGCAAAGCAAGAAAATTATACCCGGATGGTCGTGGGAAGAATATGCCACCGTGTCTAATTGTCATCTGAAAATGATTTTCCCATCTAGTTTATTTGTAATATTTTTTGGTTTAGACAATGTCAGAAGTTCATTCTCTACACAATTATATTGTATCCAGTGCGCATAAAAACAAGTAGTATTAGCTTCTTCATCTTAAGTTTTGGTATTGTGGTTGTTGTGGTGGTAGTGTTCTTTTCTGTTATTTTTATGTTTACAGGAGAGTTGTGTTTTACTTATTGTAATGAATTCTATTCGCAACAATTACATATTCTTAATCTTCTAATGATGACGACGATGATGATAAAGATGATGGTAGTAGTGAAGACTAAACGTTAGCAAGACATTTGTATTACGTGTTATACCTTTGCGATTTGAAAAGGACAAGACTAGGAATTGGTGAAGCAGCAAATGTGCGTCAAACATTGCGAGCTTTTATTCTGCTCGAAAATAAGTTAACATTTCAGAATCTAAATATTTAAAGAAAATCAACAAAACATTTCAATAAAAATGAACATAACAAAAAGATAGATAAGTAATTTATAGATAGGATAGAATGAAAAGATAGATCAGTAGTTTATAGATAGGATAGCATAAAAGAAGATGATACGATAGAGGACATCATAGACAGCAACAAATATTAAATAAAACTTGGCAAGGATGAAGAAATTTAAAATTAGCGCATCGGGAATTCCAGTTTCCTTATAACGTAAAATCTCAAATTATTATCTTTCTGATTTCTCAATTTTAACAAAAAATATTTTTGGCTATTTAATGTATAACTCATTAATCACCGATGATTTTTGCCATTTTGGCCTGAAATAGGAGTCGGAAAAAGAGCTCGGGAGTTACTTCTAAATACATCCAAATGCATCTGCTTCCAAGAGATTTTCGTGGAGCTGGATGCCTAGCTGTGTTTAAAACGTCGTTTTTTATTGGCTATTTTTGGTGTAATATATATCGGGTCTCAAAACCTACGTTCTTACCCCTGTATTTTGTAATGCGAGTGGAAAATTCAGATTATTTGGTAGAGATACATCCCTATACTCTTCTGCAATACAATCCACTTTGGTGTATCTTAAAGGACCTTGACTCTGAAGAGCTTGGAAGTAGGATGTAAAATCATGACAAGTAAACGCTTAATGAGTTAACAGTATGAAATCTATGTGCTCCTATGACTATAATTTTAACATATTTTGTATATTGTAACTCTTGGAATTTTCTTTTCTTTTTTTAATTATAAGAAATGAGAAATTGTGAGAAAAAAAAAAACATCCGTGATCATATATATTTATTTAAAATGCGTAGTAATATGTCGTTATTAAGTGAGTATGTTGACAGAAGCATGGAAATGAATTATTTGTTGTTCTGTGCGCCTCTGTTGAAGGTTGATTTTAGGTTGTTTGTTGTTCAAAATACTGATGGTCCGTCTTTAAAATACAATATTCCATCCATATTTTATAGAAAATCCAAGATATCACGCAAAATTAATATCAGATGCCATTTTATGCAAATTAGGTTATATTTGTCGTAACAAAGGAGATTGTTTTGAAACTGAAAATATGTAACAATAGTTGATTTAAATGCTGTAATCCATTGAAGGAAGTCAAGATCACTCCTATTATCTTGTTCCATATAAAATTATATTCGTAATACGAAGTCTATTTTCTTGATATATACGGTTGCCTCGATAGTTCAATTTTAGATTAAGTTCTGATGAAGAAAAGAAAAGTATCAGACCCGTAATCAAAAGGGTGCAGATTTCATACTCGCCAAAAACAGCTCAGACCGTTAAAGCCAGCAAAAGAGAAATGAATTCTTGATGTATTGAGTGTCAAATTTGTTCGGGCTTTAATAAATAACAAATAGATGAAGTTCATGAAGTACGGACGAATTATATTTACATACCTGTAATTTGTAAAATTCTGATTTGATTTTTTTTCTCCCACAAATAAATGGACCAAGTTTTACCCGCAAGTGGATTTTTTTTTTATTCCACATGCAGTGAAGCATTTAGGATCTCGGAAACCTATTCACTTAAAAAATGCAACACATTACAATAAATTATGCACTTAGTAGTTGCTTGGCCTTTTTCTGTCTATCCGTTACACATTCAGACTGCTACACCTAATTAGTTTATATGGGGCTTGTAATTTAATAGGATATCCTGTCTCAAGTTAATTCAATCTCATTTTTTTTTCTCGGTTCATTTTTGGCGAGCGACACAATATATTTCTACAGCATTATTTAATTTGTAATTCTAATTAATGCGGAGTTCTGAATATGTAGCCTTTAATCTAGTGACTCAATTTGATAACTACCAACACAATACTAGTCTATAACATGATTATAATAGTAGTCTATAACATGATTATAAAATATAAAAAACTGGCATTATTTAACACCAAACTGAGCTAAGATGGGTTTTCCACTTTTGATGTGTCCCTTGAAAAGAAAGATCGTGAATACGAGACCACACAGGGGTTCATGACCGGCGATCCGTGTAAACACCGTAATAGATAAGTTTTTAATTTTGTCAGATTCCAATTGAATCTCGAGATATCGAGTAAATACTCTAAACGAACATTGAAAAGACTATTCAAGACTTTGTGTGATACGTGTTCCATTATGCGTCTGTGTCTAAGTTATATTTAAGGTCACGAATCCGAAACGCTGCAAGTACTGCAAATTTTTGATAGGTGACTTTTGGAAATAATTATAAACACCACCTAGGCAATTTGTCTTCGCTTGTAAAATACTCTATTGAATGATTCACGTATATCGGACAAAACTAAAGGTTTGCTTTTCTTCTCCAGTTTTCGACAAATAACTAATTATTTTTGATGAATAGCAAAACCTCTTACAGTAAACAGCTGGGTCCTTTCCTGAAGTTAGGACCTGCACACGTGCGATACAGTTAGTATTAAACGTAATCACGGACTAGTAAATAGAAGACGAGTTGATGCATAAAATATTTAACTTTAATGTATACAAATATACAAAATTAAATCTTGAATCTTTTAAATTGGACATGTAAATGACAAATTCTACCCTGCCTGCTCCTTAACAGACAACATTTCGCCAGATAACGTAATATCAAATGGACTAAATGATAAATGAATGCATATATCTATGCAAAAGGATTCTAAGATTTTGTGATGAAGTGAAAGCTCGATCCATCCATAAAAACGGATAAATTAATTTTCCCAAAGCATAAAACCATTTATTTATAATAAGTTATCTTTCTTTTACAAATTATGTCATGCCTCACTAAAATAATTAAACAATTTCAGTGTGATTTTTGTTACACTTACTCATAGTTGATGACAACAGACTTCAGTAATAGAACAATCAGTTGGATCTTATTTATGAAGATCCAGATACAATTTCATTTAGATCCAGATACAATTTCATTTTGCAGTATCTTAGCATAAGTTCGGTGAACATAATATCGTATAGTTTCCCGTTATACTTTGTTTTGTCAATCCCAAACAACTATATTCTCTTTATCTCTGCCATTAGAAAATAAATTGCTGCTGACAGAACTAATATTTCTATACCAGTTATGGATCTAAAAAAAATGTAATCAATATATATCACTATTAAAATGGCGGAGTTTGTCAAAGATGGTCTTTTTACATTTCATATTGTACAGATTGCTTTATCTGTTAGTTCTTTGATGAAGTAAAACCAAAATAGGAAAATTAACTGACACATTTATGATAATCATCTAAATGTGTGAAAACAAATCTAAGTAAATTAAATAACAGTCTTCTTTCATATTACATTCTCATAATAAACTTGCTTTGGAATTAGCTTCGTGATCAAGCACCGGTTAACAAGTCGAAGCTATGGATAAAAGCAAGGAAAATAACAAAACTAAGCAATCATTTTGAGATCTAATCAGTGAAACTAATCACCAATTCAGTATCAACTCATCGAATGCAGGAAAGGTTCTGTAAAATAAATGTACATGGTAATGGCTGAATAAGACATATAAACTTGGGACATTTAAATTTTTAATTAAGTGTTAACCTACAAAAGTTTGATGAAAGAAGCAAAGATTACTAACAAGACTATTGCACGGTGAATGCCAGGACGCGTGTCGAAACGTTGATAGATGCATTGAAGTTGTATTTACATCTATTTACATAAATAGGCTCACTTAAGCACAAGACGTTATCACGTTTCAAAATGAAAGCATGCAAAAAGATTTAATGAAGTGAATTCTCTTAACCTGTATCTCTTTCCTCTCGGACACACATGACATTTAGGAGGGGGTCTTTATTCAACCGTTTCGTTCTATTTTCAGACTTTGTATATCAATCCATGAATATCACAGAAAGTGGTATAATCTCGATATAATTATATTGGGGGTTGTGTTAATGGGCTCCAATTAGAATTCCTGGAAAAGTCTCTAGATGTGGGAACAAAATTTGAAATATCACACTGATCATACGATGCTGAAACGACGTTGGAAAGTGACCCTGAATTTACAGACATTGGACTCGATGAAGACTGAATAGGATATCCCGCAGAACGCAGATATGGCATTCCGCAGTTTTGATTGGGTGAAATGTTTCCGACAGATGGGGTCATCCACATTCCGTACTGGGACTGGGATGCTGTTGTGTTTCCGGAAAGCATCGCAGGACTGCTCGACATATGGGTCCAGTTGTCAGAGATATTCAACACCGGCAAGTTTGAGGACAAGTCACGTGTAAGACCACCTGCAAGGAAAAGCCCCATTGGATAACTGCATTTTTTCTTTCACATTAATACGATAACGTAATCAAATAGGAAACTACTTTAGAAACGATAAATCTTCATCAGCTGACTACGAAAAACAAAATCATCTTATCTGCACGCAAACTGGAATCATGTGATTTGATTTCACCACTGTATTATACGCCTTTTACCCAGGTGCATTCTGAGTCGAGCTAGATGTTATAGGAAGTTTTTAAAAAATCAGAAGTATTGTTACAAACCAGGGGTCTTTGCTTGACAGAGCGGTGTCACAACCCTGGCGCGAATCCCGCTAGAAGTCATAAGTTTACTCCAAATTTCCAAAGACATATACAACTTCAGTTGTAAGTTGAAAAGCCCGACGTGTCCATTCTATACATAAATTTTACTCTAATCAATGCAAGACCACATTATTCACAACATGCCAAATATCCATCAACCGCACATCCGTATACTTCCTCTACATCAACTTTCTGTATCGTCAGCAGTTCACACCGTAAAAACTCTACAACCAACCCTAGCACAGGGGACTATTTTAACTACGTCACCTCATTCCAGTCAGTCTACCGTTTAAGGCACATCACACCAGTAAAACTACATCACATTTGCCACCATGGCGACATAAACGGTATCTTCCGAGTCCCTTCTCATTTATTCCATTGTTTAATTTACAGGTTTCCTGCCGTTAAAAAAACTGCCACATCAGTCACAACACCCATGTACACCACTAAATTTTCACAACACCAATGTACACCACTAGATTTTATAAAATACTACATAACTCCAGGCTCACTCATGCGGATTGGGTCTGAATTCGTTACCCATTGACCATGACATATTGGAAACTCACTAGCACGTTCTCTCCGTGACGTTTGCTCCTAATAATTGGCTCATTATTTTGGGCTAAGAAATATTTCCCATTACACCAAATTCCGATAATCAAACAAGTAATTACACAAACCTAAGAATTGCTTAAACGGAGTACTATAACCAAATGCGCATCACCTTAATTTTATAACAGTATGTTAGGGTATAGCGTGTTTGATTTCAGTAAAACCAATCGCAGTTTCAAATGCATTATGCCATTTGTAATTTATTAAATTACGATTGATATAGCGATTGATATTTCACTGTTAATAGTTCTAAATGTCGTCACATCAAATGATGTTGGCATGGCCTTTTTCTATCGTCCATCAGACAATCTGGTAATTGCAAAAGAAAGCAAATTGTCCAATTTATTGCTTTATGGGTATACTTTATATTACTTATCACCTTTGCAAGCGCTACGTCACTCTGTACTGTCAGAGGTGTAAGAAACTTTCTTCAATTATTCCATAGAATAATTAGATCCTTTTAAGCGACGAAACCAAGAGCTGTTTACTTTTTTTTTTTTTACACCTGATTCAATTATTTATAAATTGCAACAAGCCATTGCTGAAACTGTGACAGCACCGTTTAGACGGTGATGTGGATAATTATCTTCAATTGCAGTTGACACACACGTGAAGTATGGTTGTATCAATTACAAAGGAAGAAGACAGGCACGGCACAAAAGCAAAGTCAATATAAGAGGAAAATGAGTCGACAATTACACGCTCCATAAACGACAATGGCGCTGAATGGGTACCTTGTTATACCCACATAAAAATTTTGTTATATCAATTTAATTACATTTTCTTTCGACAAACCAGGTCCTGAACAAGACAACAAAAGAAATCAATTTAAAAAATGGAATACATTAGGATACACTAGCATAGGTCTTTACAATGAATAAGTTATGGAAAACTAGTTTTCACCTGCAAGTTTAAGGGTGGCTATAAATGTGTATTTTGGAAACATGGAGGTAATATTGCAGTTTATTAGATGGTTTTACTGATACACCTTGACCATGGCTGATTTTAACGACCCTCTCGATCAGGACAATGAACATCGTAATGTTCATCCTTTGAAGTTTGACAACACCGTATTTACTCAAACTATAAACAGAAGATCCAGATTTGCTAACTATAATTATGCATACAGACTACACTGGAATAGACCTCTGTTATGGGTTGGCGAAAACATTTAGTTTAATCAGGTCTTATCCTTGATCTTGCCTTACAAATATTGAATTCTGTTCATATCGAATTTCTCATTTAAGCTTAAAGAAAATTGACTGCTTGAAAGAATTTTGTTTGATATTAAAGTGAAAGGTCTCAAGAAATAATAAAATAGTCTATGTCTTATTTCGAATAGGCACTAAAGAAATAGTTTGTGTTGGTATTGATGTAATAGTAAAATAATGGATTCTCGATTCCGCGCACATGGTTATTCATTCGAAATCGTGGAAAGATCCATAAATTATATCTGTGAAACAAGTATGAATCTGATCACAGACAAGTTTATATGTTAATAAAGTCTACCAAAACTAATGCTGGGGTATTAAAGTATAATTAAAAATAAATTACTTAGAAATACAGGACAGAATCACGGACAAGGACATCTTCCAGATGAGCCATTCTTGTGTAAAAGAATAATAATAATAATAATAATAATAATAATAATAATAATAATAATAATAATAATAATAATAATAATAATAATAATAAACATTGACTCAATGACGCCACGTCAGAATCGATTTTGTTTCTTCCGCCGGCTGTATGTTTGTAAAATGTAGTTCTCTACGAACGTGAAATACCCCATATGGAGAAATTTCTAGACTAGTTCCCAACGATAACACGGTGTCATTATATTTGCAAGTTCATATGAGCTCAGAAATATATAAACCTTACCAAATTAGGTTCAATATATAATTTTGTAAATATGAGATTTGATATACTTTAAAGGCATAATATTGTCGAATGGAATAAAAATGCGCAATTTCCATTTGAAAAGCTGCCATAATCACCAAAGTCAAACTGCATTTTCCTACAATGTTTTTTCAAGAAAAAGTTTATTCCCGTTTGTTGGCAACAAACAAGCAGTATTTGTAAACTGACCCTCGGAGAAACAGAATCATCGACCTCTCATTTACATATACATGTATATTTCTTTAACTGACCAGTTTGCCATCCTGGATCAAGCAAGCTAATCTGGCCATTCAGTCATGCCCGTCTAACCATCAGATTGGTTTATCTGTCCATGCCAGTCCATGTTATGAAAGAGTTGACAGAAATTAACAACAAAAAAAAATCCTGAACATCTGATCATAAGACGTACGAATGATTTTTTTCTTCATGCGTTTTAGTGGCTTTTAATGCATCTATCTGAATTCACTTGTGGATAAAACTGCTAGTGTACTTGGTATTTCTCTTTGTCATGTTTGTTAATGAACACAAATGCTCCACGATTTAAAATGTTGTGTTTAGGTCAAAACTATATAGTAAATAGATTGAGAACTCTTCTTTACAGAATTTTCTAAAAAGACTCTACAAAGAAACGTTTTCTATAGACTGCTTGGTGAACTGTTCGAGTAGGGTATTTTATGTTTCTTTAAGATATTCAACGATGATTCTCAGATTAATCGAATATTTCCGACGATTGGAAACCGGAATTTAACCCGTTTGTCAAAGTCGTATCGGGAAGTAAATCTTGGTGCCATGAAAACGGAAAAGAGAACGTTTGTAAGGTAAGGGTGTCTTGAAATTACTCTGGAACCAATGCATTATTGAGTCAAGAAGGAAATGACCTTACATTCTTACCATGAGGAGGAGATCGGCGTTGGTAAGAGTAGGGCGTGTGCCGTGAGTTCCGGAAGTTGAGGCGGTCACAATGAGGATTTGATAGGTTCAAGGCGTTCGGAAATGTGTGGGCTGGAGGTGGAACCAAGGGATGACCGCCCGGGGGTAGATACCACGTACCAGTCACTGTAAAAAAAAAAACAAAAAACAAAACAAAACAACAGAGTAAACATATGTAGAGACTAAACCTAAGTTTATAAAATGCAAGTGCTCACAAAAGACCTATCTATATTTTGCAAAAGGTCGTAGCTAATTTCGGTTAAAATGCCAATGAGTGTACATCTCTGAAGGAGCTGAAGCTTTGTAAATGTATAAAATACAAATTTACTTTTCGTTCCATCTCAGTTTGAATAATTATTTTCCTAGATACATGTATATAAATTTTTCGATCAGTGAAACTAATGCATCACATGATGTGTCAATATATTTATTCAGTCAAGGGTTCATCCTTAGTCAAAAGAAAATCCTTTTCCTTAAAAGTACAAAATCAATTTGAGAAAGAAAAAGATATACCCCATTAAGCGTTATCTTGTATCTTAATTACAAAAGGAAAGGAAAATTTAGATAATGCTTTTCTTCATTCCTATTATTTTCTAGCTTGTATACTATCCAGTACAGAAGGAATAGCAATGAATAATATGGAAACATTAGCCTAGTTTTAAAATACATACCGTGGATTAATACGTATTCAGAAAAGTGTGGATTAATACATAACATTCAGCAAACTATGGATTATCATATAATATTTAAGAATGTGTGAACTGTTGATTAATATATAACATTCAGCATTTGAAAGAAACAAAAACAATTATTCCACAAGTAAACATTTTTAAACAAAAGAAAAATTGAAAATAAATACATGCCAGTCTATCCCATCCATCTTTTTTAATCTGGAAATATATAATTCCTTTAAATTTTTATGATACTGTTTAGAAGGATCAATGAATATACGTCTATCAAATCTGTAGACTGAAAATGTAATGTTTTCAATGATAAATAAAAACCAGTCTACCACATTTGTAGATTGAAAAATGTAATATGTGGATGAAAAATGTCTAAATATTTTCTTTTCTTTTTGATATGTTTCAGCATTGACAATGTAAAGCAATATTTATCTCTATGCATCTTTTTTCAACAACGCTTAAAATTAGACACGAAATTCAAAGTAATTTTTGTATGTCTGTACGTGTTTGGGTTTGATTTGTTACTTTTTCTCGTTGCCAATACCCATCAAACTAAAGTCTTGCCAAAATATGGTGTTCATAGCATTTATTTTGGTATTATCTCTTTCCGCCGTGGGTGGCGGCGATTTAACGACATAAAATAAAGTTAAATGACCATAAAAATGAGAACATCATTTGATCGCATCAGAGCAGAACCAAGTGATAACATTATAAAACTCGGGTGAATGCCATGAGTCAAATGAAGTCGTTTATTGCACAATTAAACCGATGAAAAACATCATTGTCATGAAAACGAGTCTATCTGATTTTTCTGATACGGTGTTTGCACAAAATTGCTGCGGAGATTAAAGTGTCTTATATTTGTATGTTATTTTCTGTTTTTGTACTCGTTTCACGTAAATGGAGCCTTTTTAAGCATTCAATTACGCCCCTCAAAGGACAAGATACGTCTTTAATGCGTAATGAATCATAAAGAATTTGCATAAAAATCCGACTTTTGATAGTTGTTTGCGAAATTTAAAAATTTCCTGATTCAATGTGACGGTAGAAGTTAGGGAAAATATTAAGCAGAAAATATAACATGATTTCAATTAAGAGAAACTAACTTCGCTCTCTGATTTCATTAGTGCTCAAGATATTTTTTGTAAAGTATTTAAACTGACGTCACATTCTTCCATACTGTCAAATTCTTCCATAATGAAATTAAAAGTGTATGCTGTAAAAGCATGAGGGTGATGATGCACATTTTCATTATACAAACATTTTGAAGTTTAACGACATTACTTTTGCATAAAATGTCATTAAAACTACTTTCAATTTATTCCCTGAATTTTACAGATAACAGCAACTTAGACAGTCACTGTAGAAAGCACAATGAGAAGTAAGACTGGCATCGAATAACTTTCGACTCGCTTCCTAATATAAACAAATTTCCTTGATACTGATGTATATAGTTCAAACAAGCATACATGTTATATCTAATATGAACAACCAACTTTAAATTTAAAAAATGGCATGTTGTATTTACCATTTCCATTTGTATAATTGCTATGGTACTTTCTGAGATTTATATTATTCCAAGTTCTATATGATTTTTAATCTAAATTATAATTCATAATTTGTTTTCTCCTTTCGATATATCTACGCGGCATACACAACAAATCACTGTCATTAAATTGGCAACATTACAGAATATGGATTTGTTTGGTGAACAGATTTACCTTACGCCACGGCGGGCTTATCTGTCTAAAAAAACGTTCTATTTCATAAACTATACATTAATCTGGCAATCACCATTGCATCTCTTCTCGTAATCATAGCAAACAATTAATATCACGACGTACTTATCAGAATTATAATGAAAATTGTAAAGTTCAAAAGAAGCCAAACCAGGCCCTAAAAGGTAGCTCGCTTCTTGCGTTTATCAGGAGATGTTCCTTATATCAATGTATGAAACGATGCTCTTATATAAGTAATCTTTGCCTATTTCGGAAAGATCTCGGATGTTATTGTTAACAACAAACAAATGTTAATCCGTTTATTTCGGCCAGTTAAGGGCAGGATAAATAGAATTATCGCCACCGCTGACTTTCATCAAATTTAGATTATTTATAACGCCCGATAACGTAAGCCTACTGACTTCGCACCTCTAAGAAAAGACTGTCTATTCTGACCCTAACGAACGATCTTAAATTCAAATGAAATCGGGTAATTTGCGCCTTTCTTATTGCATACATTACACCAGAATATCTAATTTTATTCACTTAAGTGCAGCAGATGTCCGAGCTACAATGGGTGCATCATGAAATTAGCTTTTTAGGAGATTTTTTGCTTGCTTAAACTTATTTTTCCAAAAAGAAAATGTAAATCAGTTGTTAAAATGATGATGCTTCATATTCAACCCCCGTCTTTAAATTATGTCAATATCGACAATAGTCATGTAACATCATATTCACAGATACGTGAAACTTTCATACAAGTCTATATATTTAGCAAATGTATTTTGTAATACATCAAGCTATTATGTTTTGTAATATATCTATTTTGTTATAATATAGCTAGCTACTATATTTGTAATATATCTAGCTATTGTTTTGTAATATATCTATATATAGTGTTATAATATAGCCAGCTACTGTAATTGTAATTTATCTAGCTATTGTGTGGATATATATATATATATATATATATATATATATATATATATATATATATATATATATATATATATATATATATATATATATATATATATATATATATATATATATATATATAGCTATTGTGTTTACAATATATCTAGCTATTGTGTTTACAATATATCTAGCTATTGTATTTACAATATATCTAGATATTGTGTTTGTTGTAATACACACACACACACATATATATATATATATATATATATATATATATATATATATATATATATATATATATATATATATATATATATATATATATATATATATATATATATAGCTATTGTGTTTGTAATATATCTAGCTATTGTGTTTGTAATATATCTAGCTATTGTGTTTTTGTAATATATCTAGCTATTGTGTTTGTAATATATCTAGCTATTGTGTTTTTGTAATATATCTAGCTATTGTATTTGTAGTGATCTAGCTATTCTGTTGTAATATATATTACTAGTGTATTTGTAATATTTATTATATCTGTAATATATCTAGCTATTATATATATATATATATATATATATATATATATATATATATATATATATATATATATATATATTATATTTGTAATATATCTAAGTTGTATTTGTAATATTTCTAACTTTCGTATTCTAAATATTCAATCTTCTAAATAGACTCTTAATGCGGTATTATTTTGTACAAGAAACTCTTGTAAACTTAATCAGGTTATGTTTCATAAGTTAAAATACCAAGGAGCTCCTACAATAACGTCTAATTGGGAGAGTTATACTTCCTACAATAACGTCTAATTGGGAGAGTTGTACTTCCTACACTAACGTCTAATTGGGAGAGTTGTACTTTCTACAATAACGTCTAATTGGGATAGTTATACTTCCTACAATAACGTCTAATTGGGAGAGTTATACTTCCTACAATAACGTCTAATTGGGAGAGTTATACTTCCTACAATAACGTCTAATTGGGAGAGTTGTACTTCCTACAATAACGTCTAATTGGGAGAGTTATACTTCCTACAATAACGTCTAATTGGGAGAGTTGTACTTCCTACAATAACGTCTAATTGGGAGAGTTGTACTTCCTACAATAACGTCTAATTGGGAGAGTTGTACTTCCTACAATAACGTCTAATTGGGAAAGTTGTACTTCCTACAATTACGTCTAATTGGGAGAGGTATACTGATAGTTTTTTGACTTTCTATAACAGTGTACTTGAGAGTTATAAGGATACGTTTATTATTTTCCACAATTAAAATTGGGATAGCTATAATGACAACCGGGTGTAATGGGGACTGTAATGACAACTATGTATATTTTCTGCAATAGAGTAATTGGGAATTATAATGATAATTTTGTTAAATTCTAGAACAGGGTGCAATGGAGGGGGATTATGATGATAACAGTTTTAAATATTATTTTGTAAACTAGAGTGAAATGGAGAAAGCGATAATGATATGATCTTCATTGTCTAAAATAGAGTGCAATGAGCGAGTTATAATGATAATAAGTATATGATTTTCTAAAATAGATTATAATGGCGAGAGTCATAATTGGTTTTGATTTTCTACAATAGAATGTAATGGCATAGTTACAATCATAAGAGTGATTTTCTGCAACTGAGTAATGAGAGGGTTATAATGATAAGTTTATGATTTTCTGCAATAGTGTAAATGTGGGAAATTTTTATGATAGAGTTTTGATTTTCTAGAGTAGAGAATATTAGGGAGAGTTCTAATGCTAGGTTTATGATATAATAAAAGAGTGTAATTCGACGTTTTATGATTTTCTAAAAAAGATTATAATGGCGAGAGCCGTAATGAGTTTTGATTTTCTACAATAAAATGTAAAGGGATAATTGCAATCTTAGGAGTGTGATTTTCTGCAGAGTAAAGGGAGAGTTCTAATGATAGGATTATGATTTTCTACAATAGAGAATATTGGGGAGAGTTCTAATGATAGGATTATGATTTTCTACAATAGAGAATATTGGGGAGAGTTCTAATGATAGGATTATGATTTTCTACAATAGAGAATATTGGGGAGAGTTCTAATGATAGGATTATGATTTTCTACAATAGAGAATATTGGGGAGAGTTCTAATGATAGGATTATGATTTTCTACAATAGAGAATATTGGGGAGAGTTCTAATGATAGGTTTATGATTTTCTACAATAGAGAATATTGGGGAGAGTTCTAATGATAGGTTTATGATTTTCTACAATAGGGTGTAATTCGGCGTTTTATGATTTTCTACAATGTAATGTACTGGGTAGTTAAAATGATGTTTTTTGATTTTCTCCAATAGAATGGAATGTGGCAAGTTACAATGATAGGTTTATAGTTTTCTACAATAGAGGGTAATTGTGAGATCTATATTGACCGGGTTTTGATTTTTCACAATAGAGTTTATTGGGAGGAGAGTTACAATGATAGGTTTGTGATTTTATATAATATAAGAGAATGTAATGGGGCGAATTATAATGATAAGTATATGATCTTCTAACAAAGTTTAATGGGGGGGGTTAATGACAGGTGTATGATTTTCTACAGTATGGTGATACGGGACGAATTAAAATATAGTAAGTTTACGAATTTCTAAAGGTGAGTGTAATGGGACGAAATAAAATCTTAAGTATATGATCTTTTACTGGAGAGTGACGGAGTCAGTTTTAATGATACATCGTTAAAAAGAAAAGAGAAAAGTTATAAATATGGGTTTTTTTTGTGTCTGCACTCATATAAAACATATTAGGAATCTATTTTTTTTTTATAAAATAGTACGACTCTCTTCAGGAGAAACGGCACTTTGAATATAGGAATGTCCGTGATTCAATGGTTGCTCTTATTTTTTAAAGCAAGAGTAAACTGGACATGATGTTCTCCGTCAATTTTTACGTTAAACTGCATAGTAAAAAAAAAAATTCAGTGTTCTGTAAATACTGTGTCTCCTGGTAAAGTATCCACAAGTATTTGCTAAAAAGATTGAGCATTTCATGTCCCTGTGCTTTGTTCATCACGTTTTACTAATTATTTAATTTTGGAGTGGTGCACTTTCTCATGTCTGTATTTATTTCATTATCACCTCCCGAACACCTGGAACTACCTGCATCAGATAGCTAGAGTGACTGGTAGATTTTCCACAGGTAGAAAATAATTTATTGATAAGTGTTACAAACGGCTATCAAGAGCACTTCACAATTACGTGACAAAATAAGAGAAATCCGGATGGAATGGTATGTTCTATCGGTGAGTACGGGGATGACAAATTTCTAGCAGATATGCTCTTTAACACCCTCTGTGATAACTTTTGCTGACAAGTTTAACAAATAACCCCAATACCTGTCAGCCTTTTTAAGACCAGTATTGGCTCAACAGGTCTTGCAGATAGCAAAAATGTTGGTTCTTTTGAATATATTAGATTGAGGTTAGGCAATGCGAGCGAACACCTGCGAGGTACAGGTAGTTTTGTTTGTTAGTTATTTGATTTGGCCTGGTGTCATTTACAGCCACAAATAAGTAAATCAAAATATGAATAGCACTCTCCATTTGAAATTCGAAACAAGTACCTCCAGAAATTGATAGATCAAGATTTAATGCTTTATATTAAGAGCTCTATCAAATGCAGGTAAAGGGTTTGTTTGCAGTACAGGTGCGAAATCCAGACTTCACTAGGATATTTCAAATATACTTTAAACATATTTCGTATAACAAATAGGGAAAATTTAAACGTATATCAGCTTCTAAACGTAAAACTGTAAAAGAGATAAGCATGATTAACTCGGCAGCAAATATTCTAATCCGCTTCAAAGACCAAAACATGGGACGCGACGAACTTAACTCGCACAACCTAATTAGTGGAGCCTAACTTTTGAGCCACTGTCATACGAAAATTAAAACCCTTGGTGATTTACTGTAGGATATTGGCATTTCAAGTTTAAAGTGCGATATATATATATATATATATATATATATATATATATATATATATATATATATATATATATATATATATATATATATATATATATATATATATATATAACATCTGAGTACGTAACATTTTATCATTTAGGACTATGAATAACATTCGTGCCATCATTTAAATGTTTCTTTTGAATAAAAATGCGGTGTTGTAAACAAATTGGCACATATATTTGTGCGGGGTAAGGATATATTTTGAAAACTCAAAAATTAATGATAATATTGAAAATGCTACATACATTTTAACTTGATCATGTGGAAAATCTCGATGATGCAAGTTGCATAATTTAATGTCCTGAATAGTTTCAAAAGTGAGAAAGAGTTTTAAATTTAATTCTTATCAAGTTGTCTCACGTCTCACATGCAGCGACCAAGTGTAGAGTCTACGAACTGCCTTAATGTGATTCGCTGCAAGTTTTGAGTCTACAGTCAAAACTTACTTCGCTCACTTTTCTCTACAAGAATAGAGTCTACAAACTACCGGACTGCTAACATCTGATTGGTTCACTTTTAATCAGGGAGTCTACAGATTGCCAAAGAGTGATTTGTTCATTTTTTTAAAGGTGGAATCTACGTGCCGCAAAAATGTAATTGGTTCTTTTTCAAGTATAGATTCTACGGACTGCTAAAATGCGATTGGCTTATTTTTAATTATACAGTCTATAGACTGCCAAAATGTGATTGGCTCACTTTTTTAATTATACAGTCTAAAGGACTGCCAAAATGTGCTTGGCTCACTTCTAAGGACACCTCGAGTTTCAACAAAAACTCCCCGCCAAAGACAGGAGAAACAAACTCGGTCATCCAAAATATACCTGACTTATCTAAAGAGTAAGATACTTACGGTGGGGAAATGACCGCTGGTTGTCCGTGCTTTCATCGAGAAATTCCCTCTGATCTGGTCTGAAAATTAATATACACGAGATTTAGTTACATGCTATAAACTGGATCGGGTCAAAGAGCAAAATGAATAAATGGCGACAATTACGAGAATGCAGAATGTCTTGCCTTTTTTTTCTCTATAATCTTTGTTTAGTCTAATTATATCCATCAAACAATATTGCTAAGATACTGATAAGCTCTTCATAATAAAGCACTTCAGAAAGTAGTCATAATTTCATTTCGTTATATATAATTTACATTCCGCATGCAAAAAGACTGAGATTTCGAGTCCTAAAATTATCTTGTTAGTTATCGGTAGCTGCGGTAGCTTATTAGCTAAAGTGGAAGATCATCAGACTCATTATGGAAGGGTCTCAGGTCGATACCAATCCTCTTCCCCCATCCCCACCCTAACAACGTAGACTACTTTCGTTGTGTCGTTGGGAAAAGCACTTTACGTCCATTTTCTCAGCATTTCAAGGACAATGTATTATGTGTGTGTTATAAGTGACGATAAAACCAACTCATTAGTTCTAGGTTGTATTTGAAACTCACCTTTCTTTTGCATCCAGAAATGCCTTAGCAAAAGGGTTATGCTTTATCTTTAGGGCTGTTATCTGAAGATAAATGAAAACGAACATAAAAAATAATTATGCTTTTGAGCTAACACCTGATACACTAATTTTCTAAACGGTTCGATCCGCAGAAAGACATTGCTTCGTCTGCCTACCGATCTTGATCATGGCTTGTTTAATGCTGCGCGTAAAGTTCATATCATGTTTACAGAAATACATTAAAGACGTAGACAAAGCATAATCGGAGGAAGAAACATTCTCAAACCTTTTGGTAAACCATAGCCTGAGTTGACCATCTGAATTCAGGGTGCGGAAAAATGGTTAAATTTACATGAAAATTTTCGCAATCTGCAAAACGAACCTAAATGAAACCAATTTTTTAAAGAAACTCAGATAGACATAGGCATAGTCTGAAAGAATAGCTTGAATATTGCCGGTAAATATAAACACTTTCTGAGATATCACATCTTGGATCAGCTGGCGATGAGGAAAAATGATGAATTTGAACCATTTTCTTATGAAACACAACTCGTCTTTTACATTTTTTTTAAAAGAAAAGTACAATGTCGGTAAATGTACCGTCCAAATGAAGTTGACATTGCCATTTAAAGATACTTCCCGTTTATTAGATGACTGCACTAAAGAGATTGATGCTACCTGGGTAAAATCAAAATTTCAGTAGGCAAAAAATAATGTGGACTGGATGCCACAAAGAAAAGCAGACTGAAGGTCCTGAGCTAACTGGTACAGCAAGAAAGCTCATAAATAAACCTCGAGTGGCCACGATTTACTTCAACCACAAAAGCAGTTTAATTTTGGCTGGAACAAACTATCATCCACTTTATATTCATGTATAATGATGTAAATATTTATTCCTGTGGTGTTTGTCGCTTATGATTAAAAGATGTGCGTCTTTCGCGAAGAAAAAGAAAAAAAGAAAAGATCAACTGGGCTAGATACCGTCGATACGCAAACGCTGTACACCTTTATGCTATCATTTCGCTGTGTACACACAAGAAAAGAAATGTTTAAATGTATTTGATAATTGATTTCATTCATGCCAACAATTTTGACGACGAACCCTCTAATTTTCACGCTCTGCATCAAACAAATATTTACTGGTTTAAAATATTAACTAATTAAAGCGTAATTAATGTGATTATCAATAGGAGAAATGTATCCGTTATCTAGAAGCTATATATGATGGCAGTAATTGAGACTAATTCACTTCGTACATCATAATGCATTAAATATAATCATTACAGACTTCGTCCCACATCAAAGCGAATTGGTTTCCTGCTTCGGAAATTAATTTGCAATAAGTACAGAAAAGCCATAATACTTTTCTTATAAACAAGCAAATTGTAAATTTTAGCTTGAGAGAATGGACAAGCGCTTGAAAATTTCGTTGTACTGAATGCATTTTAAATAGATTTCTTAAATTTATAATTGCATTTTCTGACGAGTTCATTTTGTCTTGGTAATTTAATTTTAGCAATTATTTTCAAAAGGAGAAAAATTCCTTTCTGTTCAATACATTTGCATAAAACATTCACTTTACCTATTTTAGGAAGCGTGAAGTTTTCGCAAATATTCGCGATTCGCGTGGTAAATATAATTGAGAAAACGTTTCTCTCAAACAAGTATTGCGCTGTATTTTCTGTAATGACATGTAACTGACGAAAATGTCTGTAACAAATGTACTGAATTTACATCATGTACGAAGTTTCATGACCCGACTTTTTTAAATTATCTTTTCTTTATTATGGGAAAACGACCAGTATTCATTTATTTAATAGTGATATCAATTCAACCGACAATCGCTATAATTGTTGTGTATAAATACCTCCTCGTTCTGATAGGCTGTCACTGCAATAAATTGTGTCTCGGGAAAGCTGAAGCTGCTGATTCGTTTCTTCTGGGCGTTTGACGTTACTTTGACGATATGAAGACGCGGCTCGTACTTGTGGAGAGAATTTAGCATGATCTGAAATAAAGATTAAAGCACGAGAATCACACTTCTAGGTAACCCGGTAGGTAGGGAGGTAGAAAAGCCGTTAATTCAGTCTTTGATCCAAAATGATTTATGTGCAGGTAGGAAGGACTCGGTTGGTTGGTTAGTTGCATGGCTGGTGTTTAGCGGCATATCAACACATTTAAGATTTTAAAACGCAGGGACGATTGACTTATCGCCGTACGACGCCGAAATCCTCACACGTGCCAATTACCTATTAAGCTCCGACCAATTTTATTGCTGACAAGGTCGTAAACACCATATACTTTCAAGGCGCTCTGTAAGCGTGTCGAACGTTGGGCATAATGTTCATGGACTACACGACGGCCACTAGAGCATCCTATACAAATTCAAATACATTGATATTATTGGATTTGAGATATTAATGAATAGGTGTCATCGTCTCTGCTCAGGCGATAGATCAATACAAAAGTTTCAATAATAATGAAAAGTAACGTTATAGCATTATCACGCTGATCGAACTTAAGGCTTGTGGTGTATGCTTCATCTAGGTGTGCTAAAGGCAAATTGGTGTAGCCATACGTATGTCAACAGTCAATATACTTGGTCAACAGGACACAAATTGTGTTCGCAAATGGAAAAAACTCCAGCCCAGTTGATCTATGCTGTGGTGTTCCACAAGGGTCTGTTCTTGGACCTGTTCTCGTCATTCTGTACACTCAGCCACTCTCAAGTGTCATGGATCATCATTCAGTGTCTCACCAATTGTATGCTGATGACACCCAAATATACAAATCTAGCCATTTAGCTGAATTTGAAGCTACCATCCAAAGCATAGAGAGGTGCATTTCTGATGTGAAATCATGGATGACATGTAACAAGCTGCAGATGAATGATTATAAAACTGAAGCAATCCTGATTACAATACAAAGACTGATTCACATCCTTTACCTCAGACAATAAATATCAGCAACACTAACATTAAATTCAAGCAGTCAGTACGAAACCTCGGTGTCACTCTTGACAGTAATTATTGCATCAACATGTCATGGACATAAGCAAGGCTGCATATCTTGAGCTGAGACGCATCAGCTCCATTTGCAAGTATCTGCCAGTTGATGCCACTAAAACACTTGTGTGTTCCTTAGTATTTTCAAGACTGGACCATTGTAATTCAATTCTGTCTGGTTCATCTCAATATTTACTTCAGAAACTTCAACAAGTTCAAAACACTGCTGCTCGGATCATCCTTAGAGTACCACAATCAGAGCACGCCTCTCCGATGCTCTGTACCCTAAACTGGCTATCTATATGATCCAGAATTAAACACAAAATTTGTTCTCCGTGCTACGTTTCATTAACGGGCTCCAGTCTAACCTACCTATCTGACCTCACCCATGTGTATATACCTGCAAGGTGCTTACGCCCCTCTTCTGACACTTGTATTCTCAATATTCCCGCGATGAAGCTGAAATATGGACAACGTTCTTTTGCATACCAGGGCCCAGAAACGTGCAACGAATTGCCTACTGAACGTAGACACAAAGATACAGTGATCTCATTCAAAAGCGTACTTAAAACCCATCTATTTCAGCTGCAAGAACAGTCATAGAGACTTAACAATGTATCCTTTTAAAGTATCCTTACCATTAAACATTTGCAGCCTGTTTTTTCTGTTTCTAATTTTTGTGGTGTTTGTTTTTATTTTTGCAATCATTTCATTATGTTTGTATTCTTTCTAAGTGTTGTCAAATGTTGTAAAGCTTCTAAAGACCAGGCGCTGACTAAAGTCCTCGTTATTTTTATATTATTATTATTATTATTATTATTATTATTATTATTATTATTATTATTATTATTATTATTATGTAGGTGTGTTTTACTGGACATTTATGATCCAAGAGAAAGCCCTTAAAATCGAATGAAAATTGAGTATAATAAAAAAAGGTCAAGGGCAAATAAAATATAATAGTTCTACACTTGATGCCATGTCTGAGGCAAAACATTCGGAGTAAGCTTGATTTGCATCATCAAAACAATGAGCAAGTCAGGTTTTGCTTTCACTCTCCTCCCTCCTTGGATTGACGGTCGTACAAATTAATCATAATATTACCACCTATCGTTGATTTGAGTGAAACCTCACTCTGATAATAAACAAAAATAAATTCCTTACACCAAACAATGACTTGCCATGGGGAGAGGTGCGCCTTATAAATATATCTACAACATAATTGTCGACATTTGTGTTATTATTTAAAAAATGAGAGAAACAGAACCCGAAAATGGACCCAATAAACCAAATCGTTAATCATTTTAAATTTCGTACAATGATATATAGGTAAAACATGACTCGTCACACTTAGCTTCGTTCGTGAAACAAGGTCAAGGGGGATGGTGCATAGGGTCTCTCGGAGGTACACCCATACAACGCGCACTAAAAGTCATGCCCAGAGGTATGACACGTTGGTTACACAGTCTTGGTTTGGACAGAAGCAACCACGGCCTCCATCTTAAAAGGTTGTGAAGTAATCTGTCGATGGATAAGGGGAAAATAACTGTAGAAAAGATATTTATTAATACTTTCCAATGGAATTCTGAAATATGTCTCTCTGTAATTTGAAAATCACGTGTGTGTGTGTAGGTTGAGTGGAAAAGTAATGATGATTGTCGGACTAACTTTATATATTAAGGACATGGCAGAGAATAATAATCTTGATTTGTTGTTTATGTATTTCACAGCAAGTTAAAATACAGGGTTCCTGCAGACTTAACAAAAACAAATTCCATTACTTTTCCAGGGCCATTTCATAAAACTCAAGGACCGCACTATCTTGCATTGTCAAGTAAATGAACATAAAGAATGACATCTTTCAATCTAAAAAAACAAAAAAGTTAACAAATATTTTTTAATATGTACATTTTAAATTTACCTGGGCTAGCACACTTTGACTTTATGTTGTAATTCATGTCATAATCCAATGATCAATGCAATCTATTTACGTGTTCCTATTTACAATATTAACAAAACACATTACTGTACTTTCCAAATGCTTTCTTTTATTTAGCGAACTACACCGGAATTCACATGGAATCAGTACACAATTAATAAAATCCGGTTCAGTACCCACGAATGTAGTCCCAGTCTATTTTTAGATCACTTTTTCCGGTCTAAATTTGGTGGTGATACTAGAGTCAGATTTTGGCATTCTTGGTAAGGATTTAAAGGCAATTGTTTATTCTTTAAAATGTGAGCTTATGGTGTGGTTGTCTGTGTGTATTTCGGCGACAGTGCACATTGAGTAATAAGGTCATGGTGATGATCCGGAAGTGAAATCTGTGTTCCGTTGCCTGGTTTTTTGTTTACAATTCAGCCTCTCAAAAAAATGCAGGTCAACCCTTGACAAGAACTAAACCGTAAAGTCATCTTTGAAGGTATTTTAGATTAACATATGATTTGTATTGATTGTCACACAGTGGAAAGTTCAGTACTGAGAAACAAATGTAGAGAATATATAGTGAAATTAATTGTGTACTATGGCCACATGATACTTCCATAAAGGGAACTTACTCTTGACATATGACTCACTGAAACCAAACTAAATGCTAACCACAATGATGATCTATTTCATTGTCAAGGCTACAATAAACCATTACGCAGGGACAGAGAGACAGCAGGGGGAGGTCTTGTTGTATACATTAGGGAAGAGGTAAATGCAGAAAGACTTAGAGTCACAAGAAATTGAGAGTATTTGGGTGGAAATTTATCAAACTAATGCAAAATCATTTCTAGTTGGTTTCATTTATAGGCCACCTTCCTCCAAAGCAATTTGGAATGATAACTTTTTGAAACAAATTGAAAATGTTCTTGCACAGGATAAAGAAACATATATACTTGGTGATATAAATAAGGACCTTCTCAATACTCAAATAAGGAAAAACTGGACAGAATTTATTGAATCATTAGGCCTAGTACAGATGGTAAATGACCCCACTAGGGTAACAGAAACATCAAGCTCTCTTATTGATCACATTTATACCAACCTACCAGACAATGTAACTTCTGTTAACATACCAAAAGTTGGTCTTAGTGACCACTATCCTACTTTTTTGACAAGGAAGGTTAAATGCAAGAGAAATAAGATAAATACACACAAAACTATCACTTACAGATCATTTAAAAATTTTAATGAAAAACAATTTCTCAAAGACCTATATAAAGCTCCATGGAAGATGATCCAAAATTTGGATGACATAGATGAAGCTCTGAGGGTGTGGACTGACTTATTTATGGATGTAGTCTCTAAGCATGCCCCACTGAAAGTACATCGCGTAAGGAATGAAATCCAACCTAATTGGCTTACAACTGAAATCCTTGATGCTATGAAAACAAGAGACCAATTTAAGGCTATGGGAAATCATGCACACTATAAAGTATGGAGAAACAAAATAACAAATATGATCAAAAAAGCTAAACAAAATTATTATCGATCATTGCTTGAAAACAAAAAACTTGACAAAAACTGCATTTGGAAAGTCTTCAATGAACTCACTGGAGGAACACACAAAGATCAGATAAATAAAATCCACTCACTTCTGGTAAATGACACCATAGTCACTGATGACAATGACATTGCAAATGTTTTCAATGATTTTTTCACCAACATTACCACAAAGTTAAAAGAACCAGTGATTGAAAACAACTTTATTGAACTGAAAAAGTTCTGCAGCAGCAAAATCTCTAAGGAGGTATGTTTCTCCATCCCACCAGTAACAAAAAACTTTGTTAAGAAATATCTCAGTGAACTTGATACTAAGAAAGCTACAGGACTTGATCAGATTGGTCCACGACTCATTAAATCTTCTGCCTCTGCTATTGTAGATAGCTTGACATTCATAATCAATTTAAGTATTGCATCCTCATCTGTTCCCAAAATATGGAAAACTGCAAAAGTAACTCCTATTCACAAATCTGGCCCTAAGGATGATGCTGATAACTACCGGCCAATCTCAATACTACCAAACTTGTCAAAATTGATTGAAAAGCATGTCCATGATTCATTCATATCATATTTAACCAAACACTTTCTGTTATACCCTAATCAATCAGGCTTTAGACAGAAACACTCATGTGAGACTGCCTTGGTCTCCCTAACTGATAAATGGCTTCAAGCACTTGATCAATGTAGAATAATAGGTTCTGTATTTGTAGATTTCAGGAAAGCTTTTGACATGGTAGATCATGAAATCCTTTTGAAGAAACTGAAAATCTACCAATGTGATGAAAGCACAGTTAGATGGCTTACTTCATACTTAAGTGAGAGAACACAACATGTTTATATTAATAATGTTCTGTCTGAACCTGAAACAATTAGATGTGGAGTACCACAAGGCTCAATTCTGGGTCCATTACTGTTTATTTTATTTATTAATGACCTACCACTTGTACTAAAGGACTCAGTATCATCTACAGATCTCTATGCAGATGACACAACATTGTCAGACATCCAAAACACAAAACAAGAACACGAAATTTCTTTACAGAATGCCTTAAACAAACTAGAATACTGGTGCACATGCAATGGCATGGTGGTTAATACTGGTAAAACTAAAATATTACTTATCTCAACACGGAAAAAAAGAACAAAACTTGATAGCGATGAACTATGTCTGACATGGAAGGATAAAAGGTTGCAAATGGTCTGTTACGATAGTCTACTTGGTGTTTTGGTAGATAATAACCTATCATGGAATGAACATATCAAACATATCAGTAAAAAAAAGTCAATTCAAGTTTATGGCTTCTCAGTAGGATAAGACACTTTCTTCCGGAAAAGCACAGAAAACTATTTTATAACAGTTACATACAACCCTATTTAGACTACTGTAATACAGTATGGGGTAATTCAAATGATAAAAACTTAGCAAAGCTGGCACATCTCCAAAAAAGAGCTTTTGAGTTAATATCAATCTGAAAGAAAGCAAGGAAAATTTAGTTGATAAGTTAAAAATACTACCTATTAAAGACCGGATCTGTTTAAGAAAAGCTAAATTAATGTACAGGAGAGCCAATAATAATGCTCCTGAATATTTACAATCACTATTCAAGTATAGGCTACCTGGAAATACTCCCCACCTGCGATCAATGTCTACCAAACATTACAAAATTCCCAAACCAAATAAGGAATTATTTAAAAAAGTTTCCAATACTCTGGAACTTTGCTCTGGAATAATATTCCAGTTGAGATTAGAAATGCCCACTCTTATTTCCTCTTTCCAAACCCAGTATATACAATAATGGCTTCAGAGATGCAGCAAAAATAATTAAATTCCTTTGAATGAGGGCCTCAAGGTAGATTAGTTCTTAACTAATTGAGTTACCCTCTTTAAATAAAGTAATAATAATAATAATAATAATAATAATAATAATAATAATAATAATAATAATAATAATAATAACTAATTGAGTTACCCTCTTTAAATAAAATAATAATAATAATAATAATAATAATAATAATAATAATAATAATAATAATAATAATAATAATAATAATAATAATAATATGAATTGAAACCATTTATTGATTGTAATTTTACCATTTCATTTAATCGGTTCACGGTGCTCTATGAAATTTGAAGTAATAATTTTTTAACTCCATTGTCTCATATTCCATGATTTTTCCAAAACTTTGCAAGGTTTTGATAAATTCCATAGCTTTTCAATGCCCTTCAAATTTATTTTTAAACTCCAAAACTTTTCCAGGATTCCATGACCTGCAGGAACCCTGTAAATATGTCACTTGGTTGTACACATAAATCGCAGAAATCTTGTGAAAACTCAACATTGTTCGTAAAATCGTTGTTTCGATGCATCGTAGATAAAAGGCGCAATAAGTTTTCCAGACCATCCCATATCTTTGGTGCTTGCTAGAAAAGCACTCTAAAATGCATACATAAAAAAGGCGGGGCTTTTCCATAGAAATTTTTGTGCAAAAAGGTGCAAATTCTTCTCGAAATATTACTCTTGTCTGCTGTAAACCTTATATTAATCTGTGTTCATGATCTCGTTTTCCTAAACATCTGGATGCATGCTGCGTGGAATTTTTATCATTTTCAATTATTTTATAGGAGTTTAAGTTAAAGAGTAATTGTTTAGGTTCAGGAGTACTTGTTTAGGTTCAGGAGTACTTGGTTTAGGTTCAGGAGTACTTGGTTTAGGTTCATGAGTACTTGGTTTAGGTTCATGAGTACTTGGTTTAGGCTCAGGAGTAATGGTTTAAGTTCAGGAGTACTTGGTTTAGGTTCATGAGTACTTGGTTTAGGTTCAGGAGTAATGGTTTAAGTCAAGGAAGAAATTATTTTAGTTCAGTAGTTGTTGTCAAGGTTGCTGAATAGTTAAAAGTTTTGCGAAAAATTTTAACATTATTACGACAGTAGATAAGATAGTAAAGGTACTGTTTTGTGTAGGTAACGAAATATTTTGGCAGTATGAAAGTATATAAAAAGTGATAATAATAACAAGATTGCGTATATTTGGGAGTATGCATGCAATACAGAAATAAACATACTAAATGGAGAATGAAGTATTTCAATTAGCGGAGCACTTCGCTTGTAAGATAACTCTTCCTACTACATGTTTGACACAGAGAAAGGGATGGGAACAGGTTGCGAGACTAGGGAACATCTGTGTATGTGGAGATCAGGTTTCTAACATGGTATACGGCAATTTCAAACAGGGTATACGGCAATCTCAAACAGGGTATACGGCAATTTCAAACAGGGTATACGGCAATCGCAATCAGATATTACCCTGAACGGTTGCAACTTCGTACTTTCAAAATAAACGGCAACTTCGTGCTTTTACTATAAACTATATATATACGAACATCTCTAAACCTTTTAGACATAGTATGGTAAAATGACTAAACTTGTGAAATGCTCTTTAACTTGAGGCATATAAGGGTGACCACAAAGGTCCGCTCCCCCCCCCCTTTAACCGAAAAATAAATCCAGTGGAAATATTCGATGCAAATCAAATCAACTAGGTAGCGATCATGTTCATTTTTTTGTTCAAGTAATTCATCCCTTCAGTTTCAAAATCTCCAATACCAGCGACATTTTTAACGGAAAATTAAGCGAAACAAGTACTCCAAACATTGGAACTCTGTAACAATGTATATTTTCACAGTAGACAAAATCCAGGCTTCTGCGTTAGGTGTATATTTTTCACGAAATATAAAGAAAACTCCTTATAATTCAGAAAAATCCGTCCATTTTATCAGTTATCACTTTTGCTGACATACAAGGAAATAATTTTAATGTAGCCCACTCAGAAAATATGGACAAGTCTATTTATTTTATTTTTTTACAAACGTAGCTTTTTTGTCGCCCTAATGCTTTGTGGCTCGAAATCATTCGTGTAAGAAGAAATATAAATATTATGTTATGGTTTCATATAACAAAGTTATCTGGAAATGGAGTAAAGACTTTTATTTTAGATCGACAGAAAATTCAGCCTACCACATATTTTTAATTTGCCGATTTTCGCTCCTTTTTACGACGACAAAGCCAACAGTTACATTTCTAAAGACGCGATACAATATTGACCATACGATCTCATTGTACATGCGACCAACTATTGATCTTATAGTCAGCACACACCGCATTCAACGAAGCAGACGGCATTCTATTATCTCGACTGTCCTGACTACAAGAATCAAGTAACCGCAAAATCTAGTATTTATAAAGTAAACTCTTGTTTGTAGGTCTGACGGATAGGATAAATGGATTTACACCTCAATAAACAACTCTCCTTTCTCGCAAAGCTGTTGCCCTCATTTCCATCGTAAAATGTCATGAATCAAGTTGTAAAACCTTCGACTGGTTTACTATTAATTACTTTCAAGGATGGTCATTCTAATTTAGCGATGAAAGAGGTCGGTCAGTTTAAGTTTTTATACCACTCTCGTCCTTTACCACTGCTGTACATGCTGAGTTTAACGAGCACCAAGAAAATCGTTACCTTGCCCAATAAAGAGAATGATTACCAGCCTTGGGGAACATTTCTCGTCTCCGAAGATTAAATTTATAAATCCCTCGGACTCCCGTCCTTAAAATCAGTTATATGCCGCCAATGTTTTGCTCACAGAAAACACTGATTATCAAGGATAAAAATAATACCGCAATAATCTTGGAAATGTAGCAATAGAAATGTTTAAAAAATGTGAGATCATCTTACTAGTGTATGTAGTGTACTTGTCATGTACCATTTCCTTGAAGTTAACATAATATTAGGACTTTTTCCAACTTTTACAACATTTTTTTAGGCCATTAGGTGTTCTTTGAGCAGCAGTTATATATGCTATGTCCTAATAATTAACTTATTATGACGATAAACAAATATGTTAGTTACTCCAGTTCCACTTTATTTGTTCATAGTGCATGTGAGAATTATGCCTGAATACTATTTTGCTTTACGCATCTATATGTATCAAGTTTTCGAATGTTATCATAGACAAAATTACGTAGGGATGTGTAATTATGCACGTAATTGTCATATTTCTTTTTTTAAGATAAGTTTTACTGGTGAGAATCTATAGATTTTCGGTATAAACAACAACAAAAACGGAGAATGCGATATCGAGTGGGGTGTGAAATTGTAATCAAACCTCAATCACTGCAGAAATGTTGTTGTAGAATTTAACGCCATTTTCAGCACAAGATAGGCTATACTTGGCGGCCAGGATCAATGGTGAAGGAATAACCCGTAAACCCGGAAAGAACCCACGAGAAGCTACTGGCAAGCTTTATCACGTACCTATATTGGCCGAGCCTGAGACTCGAACCCACGCAGAGTTGAGACGGCAGGGCAGTGATCCGTAACGATGAATGCTTTAAAGGTAAAAAAAAAAATGCCCAAGAAAAAAAAAAGAAGAAATAATGAATGTGAAATAATTTCTAGTTGTCTCAATTTAGGTCGTCCAATGCAAGATTGGAAAGTAAAAGGAAATTGATGTGGCCAACCCCACCCATCGCACACCCGGTGTATATTTTATATCGATCTCCTTATATTCGGAACGATGTAAAACCTTAAAATGCCCATCTGACGTATATTATTATTATTATTATTATTATTATTATTATTATTATTATTATTATTATTATTATTGATGATGATAAATCAAATTAGGGGATACTATCTAGAGGTCGAAATAAATAATCCTTATAATTAATCGTATAATTCGTTATCTGTGATGTAAACTAGGACAAATTTTATTTGCTATGTCCCTGTCAGTTATACAAAGAAAAACATAATACAGCGCTGATGTCGAACAACATTTGTGACTTGGCCTTAAATAACTTAAATAAATTATAATGATTTAAAAAATAATATTAATAGAGGATACACATTCCAAAAGCAGTCAGCACTTTTCGCACAAAACGTCACCAATTCGCACAAAACGTACCCAACAAGTATGCAGATAAACAATTATAATCTATTAAAAGTATCACAATATCACAATTTTTTTAATTTTCTGCTTTGTTTAGAAATTTCATAAGATTTCAAAAATTTGGTGCCTCGCGTGCACTACAGCATGAATGGTAAAATGGTAGAGCCACCTGCAGACCAGGATCTACGCGATAATATCAGGAGGGAAACATCCGGCGGACGAACAGATGGGGAGGTAAAGCGGTAAATATGGTGCAGAGATTTCTGGTAGGTCAATGAGCGGAAAATTGGGTGTGAAAGTAATATTTAATCCCAAAGCAATAACGTCGTCTCCTGAGATCGAAGCTTAGTGAAAATGTTTCCACCGTAGCTAATATTAGGACTGGCCATGTCAAGGATCATAAACCTGTTCTTTCTATTTCTTTGTTATAAAAATGGTCAAAAATAGATATTCATTTTATTTACTCACATTTTTAAATTTAAATTTAACGACAGTACTTATCAAAAAGATAGAAATTTAAAAAATATGCCAAATTAAGTCCACAGACAATTTGCACCTTAAAGTTCTTTTTATGATATCTTCAGAGGCGACCAGATTAACTAGGATAAGATCTATAAAGACTTCATGACGCATAGAGAAAAACACAAATTTTATTGTATTGCATAATTGCTTTCAAATACAATCTTACACACACCTGCAAGGTGCTTCCTCTCCTCTTCGGACACTCGTATTCTCTATATTCCCACTATGAAGTTGAAATCATATGGACCACGTTCCTTTGCATACCAGTGCTCTGCAACGTGGAACGAATTGCCCTTTGCACTTAGACCCGGATACAGTGATCTCATTCAAGAGCGCCCTTAAAACCCAACTATTTCAACTGCAAGAACAGTCATAAAGGCCTAATAATGTATCATTTTAATGCATCCTTACCTTAAAAATTTACAGTATGTTTTTCTGTTTCTAATTTTTGTGGTGTTTGTTTTTATTTTTGTAATCATTTCATTGTATGTTTTTATTCTTTTCAAGCGTTGTAAAATGTAAAGCGCTTAGAGCTTCTAAAGATTAGGCGCTATATAAAGTCCTCGTTAATATATATATATATATATATATATATATATATATATATATATATATATATATATATATATATATATATATATATATATATATATATATATATATATATATATATACACACACACACACACACAATAATCTTGAATCTTTAGTGAGGAAACAGAATTATACATTTACCTGCCCTCCACCATTCAGCTTGTTCGTGAGTTTAACCTTACTAAATGAAATGGGTTCCTTCATCCAGTGGGCGCCAAAGTTAGGGGAGTCAGGGTGCACGTAAACACAGTTAGGCACCGCGGGCTCGGCTTTGCCTCCAGCTACCCAGTCGCCGTTCACGTACTTCCACCGATGGTTATCCACCTGCATGAAATCCAGAAGCAAAGTGTACATTGAATTTGGATCAATACCAGAAATGCTGACCCTGAACACTGGAAACATTCGTCTGAAAAAATAAAGGTACACGATAAACGCCAGCGAAGAAGGAATATAAAAAAAGAGGAAAACAAGAACAATGAGGATAGAGATTGGTCAAATCCTTTATTGCCATCCAGATATAGGCAAACTATTTTACGTTTGAAAGTGTTTAATATTTTATTTCAAATACCTAAAACACACAATATATTAGGAGTGGGGAGACTAGCCAAATCATCAGCGCATATGGGGAGCTGGAGTGAAATGGGGTACATTATTTTCAACTTTTTCCAAAGGAGATCGAGGATGGGAGTAGAGTAGTGTCTTTAGATGAGTTCATGAAAAGTTTAGTACCTGTTTCTTTTTTCACATGCTAATTGTTCTTCGATAATTTTGAAAAATTTCAAAATATATAAAATTGATGACCAAACAGGACGCAGTTACCCACTCTGTCTAAAAGCTGCATTTTTATCCAGAAGTTTCACATGTAAGAGTCATGGTTAAGAATGTCTGCCGAAGATGAACAAAAGAAATCAGAAAATTTCCAACTTCTTGGATCTGGATTCGTGCCATGAGGTTTTATTCTATCTTTCTCTACTGTCGACATACTTTTTTTTGTTATAAATTACACACATCGTGCAATTAAAGTACTATCTATCTATCTATCTATCTATCTATCTATCTATCTATCTATCTATCTATCTGGAAATCCATCTATCTATCTAGAAATCCATCTATCTATCTATCTATCTATCTATCTATCTATCTATCTATCTATCTATCTATCTATCTAGAAATCCATCTATCTAGAAATCCATCTATCTATCTAGAAATCCATCTATCTATCTATCTATCTATCTAGAAATCTATCTAGAAATACATTAATTAACAGAATAGGCTACAAAGTGTAGGTGACCTTGAAAATTGTATGACAAATCGGTTTCATTATTTATAGCGTATATGCCAGAGAAATTAACGTCACACATTTGTTTATGCTCGATTCATGGAATGCATCTCAAAACTATTTTTATAGATATTGGGAAATAAGTTTCTTAACGAAAATGCAACATACAAATTTTTATATATAAAAAATTATAAAGAATCAGGAAGATAACAGGTCCGTTTAACTAAGTATTTATTTATTTATTTGTATATTTATTTGTAACATTCACTGATGAACATGTCTTAGCAAAATCAACATTTTGCTCTAAAATAAAGACATCAGAAAGTATGTCAGATATAATCAATGTAATTGTGGACATTTAAAATGTCATTGACTGGAATTAATAAACATTTAAAAGGATGACATTTACTGAAAGTTTTCATTTAAAAATAACATACCTTTATATTGTTATTAGAAAAAAAATAATGCTTGAAATTTGTTATAAATGCCATGAAATACTTGTAACAATGGCATAATGGAATAATTATTTCCTTAACAAATGCTACATATGTGTATTTTTTGAGTCACCTGTAAAAAGAAATAAATTAACTTCGTTTTATCGGTAAGCCTTTAACCAAAATAGTTTTTCATTTTGATTAGTTTTATACGTTGATCATAATGATCTCATGGCTGAATCAAAATAAATTTAATCCGAATTTGCTGTACGCTGGTAAAATTATAAATTATTCCTAACGCCAGTACGCTAGAAAATTTAGTAATTATACCCAAAAGTTGTACACTATTCAAATTAAAAATTATTCCAAAATTCTGTACGCTGACAAATTTATAAATTATTCCGAAAAGCTGTACGCTGGCTAATTTATTTTTTGTTAAAAAAAATGTACGATGGTCACATAAATTATTCTGATACTCTGTATGATAGCCACAAGCCCGGTCATAGAGCAGGGCGAACGAGGCTACCGCCGGAGGCCCCGCGCTTCAACGTAATGCAATTTCTTTGCTTGGGTCCCGCACATCTTAGGGCGGGGCCTGGCTGGCAAATTTAAATTCGTAAAAGCTGAATGTTAAACAATGTAAAAACTGATCGGACAAACTGTATGGTGGCCAATCAATAAATTACTGTCATTTTACTACTGGAAATCTATGTTACTTATTTGTAGGGGAATATAAACACACCATTATATAGTTCGATATCAAGAAACATCGGCCATAAAAAAATAATTGTATAAATAAATTTTTGTACCACGCGAGTTTCTTATCACTGAACTAGTATTTTACTCATTCTTGACAAAGCATTTCCTGCAACTGTTTATGAAACACTGATTCAAATAAATATGCACTTTTAAATGTGTTGTAACTCCGTGCATTTCCCGTAATAATTACATTGTCCTTGCTAATCTTTTATTTTTAATGCTACAATAACTTGGATTGTTCTGTTCATGCTGGTGTTAGGGGGGTTTACTCTTTTATTTTTTTTTTTAAAGCACCTATTCAAATATTACTTCTTTGTTAAATTTTAGCAACTGTTTATTCTGGATACCTAATATGAAAACAACCCGCAAACAGTTCGTCATGTCAAGGTCTATAAATAAAAAAAAAAAGAGTATGCAAAGCACAAATTATTTTTCTACACTATAGGTTAGGCAGAGGTTCCTCGGTAAGCTTTATATGGTCCCACATACAGGGGACCAAACATCCTAGCTACTCCACTGGGCGGCACATCAAAAGAAAAGGAAACTTCTAAAGCTTTAAACTTATTCGAACGCATGTGGAACAATGGCGTATGCAGCGTTCTCGTAGGCGTTTGAGTAAACATCAATCGATAAAATTAGGACTTTTACAAGATGGCCCTATAAAGTGAGTGGTCGAATATCAACATTATTTAAACACTCCCACGTGTTTTGTGAGCGTGGGCAAAAATATGCTTGTTTTTATTGGGTATTTTTCTTGACTTCTGTAAGTAATTCAAACTTTTTAAAATTTTTTAAATGTTATGGTAATGTATTACAATCAAGGCACATACAAGAAGAGCGTTTCTTGTTTCGGAGAAACAGGTATCAGACTGAGACATACAATCCTTGTTTCGGGAGCACTGGTAAAGGATTGAGAAATAAAATCCTTGTTTCGGTTGGCATGAATAACGGATTGAGAAATAAAATCCTTGTTTCGGGTGGTATATGGGTAACGGGTTGATAAAATAAATCCTCTCCAGATAGACGCGTGCGGAGCTAGCTATGCAAGAAGACAGGGGAATAAGTATGTAGATGGAAATGGTGTTTTGAAATCAACACAGAAAATACAAGCATGATATATGTTTACAACATTTAAGTTTTGGGTTTGGTATAGTGCTGCATGGCAAGCAAAATAAGTTATTTAGTGCTAAAACAATTGGTTAAAAGTACCTTGCCCTAGGACACATCATAGCTGCTGACCTAGGATGGTCCTGTGGTAAGATTCTAACCCGCACCCCTTCGTTCGCTATCAACTGAGACACCACGGTTCCCAAATTTTAGGAACCATTATAGATTTGCCAAAATACACCCAAATATGCCAAAATATATCCAAACACACAAATTTTCTCAAACATGCCAAATGATACAAAATATACCAACAAAAAATTGGACCAAAATAAAATTAAAATCTCCTTATACATTGTTTGATGGGCAACATAACATACATCTTATGTTTTTTAACATTTTAAAAAAGTGACTTTAATGACGAGCACTAGTTCTTGTGATCAATATTACACCTAAAGTCTGTGTGTGCATTAAAAAGTAAAAAGCACTTTTATTTTAAAACTTTCTCTTGATTTCTGATATCAAGTAGGTTTTACAAAAACTCCAGAAGTTGGTCGTAATTTAGCATTTCCACTCATTACTTGCTATACCTTCATCTTTTCTGTTAACTACAGTTGTAAACCAGTCCGTGTTTATTGACAGCTTAGAACGTGCCAATGGATTTTACTTAAATAAATGAAGTCCAGATAAGGAGTCAAAATTCTTATCTCTGTACTGTATACCAAGTTAAAAATATTAGAATAAGTGTCAGATCCCTCGACTTACAAATTCTAATACTGATAAAATCAAATTGGAGCAAATCAAGCGCTCATCTAAATAATTAGACCACACGTATAGAAATAGTGTGAACGCTATCAGAAGAAACTCTGCTTATAAATATGGAAAGCATATCTCTTCAAATATGTTCTCTTTTGTTAATTGTCTATAGTTATCGGTATAGGGATCGTTTATTATTTATTATCAGCAAAAAGAAGTGTTTATTCAAACTAAACAGCTGAGTGATATAAAGTAACTTTGGGTTGAATCGGAGAAATGATTGTGTATTTATTTGATTATATTAACATTGATTCACGAATGATGAAAGAAACTCCAAATGCCCTAGAGTGAGCATAATAAACTAATTCAGATCATCTGATGTTATTATGGCTGCGGAAAAGAATTTAAAAAATGCTTGTAGTATCACCAACAGCTTAAACACTTGTGTCATATACGTGATTTGTACACAATGGCAACATTCTGAAACATAACTGAATGAATTTTAACTATCAAAAAAGAAATAAACTTTAAAACCCTTTTATAATCATAATTTAGATATCAAAATATAATTTGCTTTACAGCTAATGACAGCTTTAAATTAGTATTTGATTATAAGGTAAATAATGAATTATGAAAATAAAAAGCCCAATTTGGGTATATACCAATGTGTTTATTTTGTTACGGATTGGGTATATAATAATGTGTTTATTTTGTTACGGATATTATCTACCCTATTCCAAATTTGATTACAAGAATTCCATAAGCAGTAAATGACAGAAGGTTCGTATCAATGCTAGATAAAACATTGTGTCATCGTGTTCCTTATGGAACGCAGATTTCGCAGTGATATCCTAAATGTTGTCACCAAGCTCCAACTGATATGGACAAGCACGTGAAGCAGACACCCTGCATCGTTATGTCTTCTTCCGGAGAAACAAAAGCAACCCAAAGCAACACATACCTTCCATTTTTGGTGACTATCATTTCGTTGGTAAATTCCTTGAATTTGCTCCATAATTCTTTGTCCTCCAACTTCACATTCAGCTTTTGCTCTGTAGGGTCCCCTTTTTCCCTACCGAGAGTCATTTCTGACTCGACTGCGTCCAGAAGATGGTTGATATTAACTTGTGTCGTCTTCATAACGCTGGAATCCGTGACGGAATTGTCTTTTCCAATTGTGGTTTTTAAGTCACACAAATGTGCTGAATCTAACATCGGAAAAATATTTCACAAATCTCTCCAAATTTCGCTACGAACAGTGGTGTGTGAATCACTTCTACACCAAATGCAAAGTGTCCCTATGAAGGACTTCACAATTGTTTACACGTCCTATAGCTATACAGTCTAATCGTTTGATCTTGCCGGCACCTCCATTGACAGCCAACCAATCACCGTGCGATATGGGCGGGTAGAGTGTCCAATTGTGATGCGTTGATTGGCCGGTCTTAACTGAATTTATGATCAGTGGATTAGGGTTATAGTTTTAAAGGAAAGGAGGCGTTCTAATTAATTTGTTGTCGATCAAAATTTGTAATTTCTTTTAATATTAGCGATAAAATGAATATTAGTACTTCGTGCATATTAAAAAAGCATACGTTACTTTCGAAAGCATATTAAATTATAATTTTATCCGATGTTATATGCATAGCCGAATGATCATTTTCTGCGACAAATTTTGGTCTTAGTGTATCTTTATATTTCTACCGATTTTTATTTGTTCATTTGATATCTCTGACTGTCCATATTCCATGTATATTTCTCATCATTTTTACTTAAATTCATAGAAACAATCAAAATTTAATTGGTGCCATGAAATTATAACCGGAATTAAAATTTTCCAAGATCAATGACGTGAAAAATGACACCGTCTAAGATAGGCTTGAGCAACCAAATCAAAAACAAAAATGAGACAACAAACATGGTACTGGTACTAGGACCAATTATATTTATGCCTACTGTATTTCTAACTTTCATTTATTGGAATAGCTTAGACCAGTAAATTATTTCCAAACATGATGCAAAAGTCATGCAATGGTCAATTGTATCCTATATCACTGTTCATAATCGTCATCCATAAAAAACTGGTATGAGGTAGAAAATAATTTTCTCATTTTCTCACAGTCGAACACTATATATATATATATATATATATATATATATATATATATATATATATATATATATATATATATATATATATATATATTGTGGTGTAATTAAATAATGAAATGAATTTCAACTCAAATACAAAATTTTACATTATTGAATTCAGTAAGCATTCTTTTGTGAAGAAAAAAGAAACGTGTTAAACGAGTAAATAAAAAAACAAGGTATTTGGGTACTGGTAATTTAAGTAAACAAGTCTCTACATAAATTGAATATTATTCAAAATAATTAGTCAAATTTTATGTGACAGAAACTTTCAACCTACTGGTTGCGATTTTCACACATTATTAACTTATGCCATTAAAATTTGAATATTTACATACAATTCCAAAGGTACATGACAGGTTCTGTTCTTGATTTTTGAACCATCAGAAACAAACATACTCAATAACCCCATGAGGGGATTGTGGAAGATTACCTCTGTGTTTGACTTATCATTTTGAATGGCTTGAGCTGGATGCTCAGAATGGATGATAACAGATATCCATGGCAACGCTACATTATCCAGGGAAAAAATGAATCAGGCACAGGTCCATGGTTTATAAAAGATAAACTTTTAATTTAGATTTGGTAAAGACAATTTATTTCATAAATGGAATTCAATTGTAAACGAATCACAGAAAACATATCACTATATTAAATTTTAAGATACTTTAATGTTCAGTCGTATGTAGCCATTGCCTTATCATTTTATTAGAACGCATTAGTAATATGTAGCCATTGTTTTAGCATTATTAGAACGCATTAGTAATATGTAGCCATTGTTTTAGCATTATTAGAACGCATTAGTAATATGTAGCCATTGTTTTAGCATTATTAGAACGCATTAGTAATATGTAGCCATTGTTTTAGCATTATTAGAACGCATTAGTAATATGTAGCCATTGTTTTAGCATTATTAGAACGCATTAGTAATATGTAGCCATTGTTTTAGCATTATTAGAACGCATTAGTAATATGTAGCCATTGTTTTAGCATTATTAGAACGCATTAGTAATATGTAGCCATTGTTTTAGCATTATTAGAACGCATTAGTAATATGTAGCCATTGTTTTAGCATTATTAGAACGCATGTATATGTTAGCCAAGTTTTAGCTTATTTGAAGCATTTAGTAGTATATGTAGCCATTGCCTTATCATTGATTTAAACGCATTAGTCATATGTAGCCAGGTGTTTTAGCGTATTTAGCCGCTTATAAGATGTATGTAGCATTGCTTATCATTTTTAAACGCATTAGTATTAGTAATATGTTGCCATTGTTCCTGCATTAATTATGAACGCATTAGTTAATTTATGTAGCCCTTGTTTTTAGCATTATTAGGAACGCATTAGTAATATGTAGCATTGTTTTAGCCATTTTAGAACGCATTAGTTAATATGGAACCATTGTTGTAGCATTATAGAACGCATTAGTATGATGTAGCCATTGTTTTAGCTTATTTGAAACGCATTAGTTAATATGTGCCATTGTTTTTTTTGCATTTATTAGAACGCATTAGTAATATGTAGCCATTGTTTTAGCATTATTAGAACGCATTAGTAATATGTAGCCATTGCCTTATCATTTTATTTAAACGCATTAGTAATATGTAGCCATTGTTTTAGCATTATTAGAACGCATTAGTAATATGTAGCCATTGTTTTAGCATTATTAGAACGCATAAGTTGTATGTAGCCATTGCCTTATCATTTTTTTAAACGCATTAGTAATATGTAGCCATTGTTTTAGCATTATTAGAACGCATAAGTTGTACGTAGCCATTGCCTTAGCATGTGTTAGTCGATTTCCATGTACCGCCTATAAGTTAGTTGAGAAAGAACGCCATGATGACACCGTTCATAATCAACCCATATAAATGCTATATTACAAAAGCTAGAAACAAAATGAATTTTATTTCGTTTAACAATGTCAATTACATACAGAGCTTTGAAATATACACATGCCAGTAATTTTATGCAGATCTTTAAAACAAACCCATGCTAGGGATTATTATTAATTTATTATTATTATTATTATTATTATTATTATTATTATTATTATTAGTAGTAGTAGTAGTAGAATAAATATTAATTATTATTATTAGTAGAATTAGTATTAGTAGTAGTAGTAGTATTTATTATTAATATTATTATAATATTTTTAGTCAGATCCAATTTTATTATTATTATTATTTATTATTAATTAGTAGTAGTAGTTGTAGTAGTTAGTAGTAGTATTATAGTAGTTAGATTATTAGTAGGAGTAAATTATTATTATTATATAATTATAGTAGTAGTAGTAGTTAGTAGTTATTATTATTATATTATTAATGCAATTATTATTATTATTTAGTAGTAGTAGTAGTAGTAGTTATTAGTCGAAGTAGTAGAAGTATTAAATTATTATTTATTAGTTTAGTAGTAGTATAGTAGTAGTTTTAGTAGTAGTATTTATAGTATTAAGGATTATTGATTATTATTATATTATTTTTAAGTTTTGTTATTTTTTATTTTAAAAAATCTTCACAGGCGATTTTTGTATCGCGTTGACGGTTTTCCCGACGTTTAAGTTTTTGATTAAAAAATTTATAGTATTTTTTATTAAATATTATTTCCAATTGCAAGGTTGATGGAAGAATTTATTGCAATGATTCTTTCGTGGACCTTAAAAACTAACTAATAACTTTGATTGGTATTGGATTTATGCTGATTCTTGCACCAGGCGATTTTTTAGACTATGATAGGGTAAATCCCTATATGTAGGCCTATTTAAATTGTTTATATAAGGTCATTATATATAGTTCTATCAAAGGCGATATCATCGCATTGAAAAGACTGGAATTATTGTTGTTTTATTAATCAATTTACAGATAGTTGAATCAGGCGATTTACAATTTTACTAACTAAGTATTAAAGATAATTAAATAGCTGTTGCGGATTAAATTTTCCCATTACAATTCAGCTCAGACTTTTACATTATTTTTTTTAATCTTTATACTGAGGACCTTTTATAATTGAAAATGTAACTTGTTGAGATTAAATAAACCTTATTGGAAGACTCCCTAAATATTGTTGTTGTTAACATTGTCCAAAGAATGGGTTTAAAATAGGGTTGAATCTGTGATCACGAGTCATGAAGATGGATCGTTTTCATTTTTTTGTATAGAAAATTTGATTGCAGTCGGACCTTTTAGCTAAAAAAGCGCTTTCAATGTATAGTTATAATCCCATTGAACCACTGTTGAAAGAAATTGATTTCGACTTTTTTTAAGGATTAAGTTGAATTTTAGATAGTGTGGACTCGTTTAGCAATGAAAGACATTGTCGGATTAGTGTAATTTGTAACTAGAATTGTTATAGCATTTGTGTTAGGCACATTTAGCAATGCTTGTTTATTAGATCAAGGTAACACCACTTGATCCTAAGGGTTAGGACTGAAATGGTATTTTGCATTTGGATCAACTAAGCATTTAAATGTATTGGTGATATTAATCATTGATTTTGTCATTATTGTTAATCATGTGAATTTGAGGCAAGTTTTTTATTTTTTTTTATTTAAGCGACCTAATTGCATTTTGGGTTTTTTTTCAGTGCGACATATTTTGATTATGAATAGCATTATGAGTTATTTAGTTGTTTAATCTGATTGTTGTAAAACCTTTGCAAGACTTGCCTGGATATTGCAACGTCATTATTCAGAATTTGGTTTTATTGTCGAGTTTGAAAGGGCGCTGTCAAATAAGTACTTAATGCGAAACAAAGTCCTTCTTGCAAGTACGTTTTTAATTTTATCTTTATTAGAAATTATATATCCCGGTAATATTTGATTTAATTTTTGGAAAAATACGCTAGAAGTAGAATCATTGCATAATCTTCCACGGTTTTTTGATAAATGATTTATTACCCCTTGTATTGCAAGTGCGCTAAATACGTTATGACGTATTTTCACGAGTTAAATCTAGCTTATTACAGTCGCTAAATCGAAGTTGGGGGGTTTTATAAATTTAGTTATAGCACTTTTTATTTAAAGATTCGGTGTGCCGCAAAGTACGGTCAGCTCCTGCCAAAATCGAAAGTAAGAAATATATGAATTGAATGAAAAGTTATATTTTCCACTAAGATGGTAGCGTACAAAACAAATTAAAAAAAAAAAAAATTCCTAAAAAAAAAAATTGAGCAACACAATGCAGTAATGCAACATACCAGAAATTGGTGAATAAAAACAAAAATACATTTATATTATATTTTGTAATAATTATAAAAACATTAAAAGTTGTAGTAGTAGCTAAACAATAGTACATTCGTGCATAATGGTAAATTTTTGATAAACGATACCTATAAAAAAGAGTGCAAAAATTTAGTGCTTCTCCTAATTTAAGAATAGGTAAATGTATTAAAATAATTAGAAAATAAAGATAGTGTATTAAAATAAAAACTTAAATTATAAATAATTAAGATATACATATTATTAAAAAACACAAAAAGAAAATTATTTTAAAGCAATTGAGGAAACTTGTATTTTAATATCTTCATTGTTTTTAAACAATCTGGTCCTTGCCTAATCCTGTTTGAATTCCCCCCCCCCCCCCCCCCCCCATTTACAAAATATAAGGTCAAAGATTTAGAATGGAAGGTAATTTTTTTGAGATTGTCAAGTAAAATTTGAATTTCAAGGGATGTTTGGTATTATTACCCGTTTAGCAAATCCTACTTTATTGGTTTGATAAAAATAGGATTCGATTAAAGTGAATCGTATTTACGAAATCGCCCAATGTTTCTAATTTTTAAGCAGTCAGAATAAGAAGTGAGCCGCCTTATTTAGTACATTCAAAAAACTATTTTTGTAGTTATATTAGGAAATTCGGCATGTAAGTCACCTTTTAAATAGTGGAGTTTTTATTTAAACTGGGGTGAGTAAAATTTTGGGATAATTAGAATTATTCCGCAAACGTGTTATGAATATAGCCACAAGTTTCGGAATGATTTAATTAATTTTCTCTATTACAAATGTTAATCATACTCAACTAGGGTTCTAGTTTAAGTTAATTATATGTTGTTTCTAGTTTTCTCAATAAGCAACTAGAAGTTGGTTCAAGACGTTAATTAATGCCTCCAGTATCTACTTCTATCAATCTATCCATTTAAATTGATTGTATCTAGTTATTATTCTAGTTTAGTAATATTTTTTTGCATTATATTATATAAGTCATTATAAATAATTACTTATATACTATATGATATTATAGTATCTATTATAAATATATTCGCTGGCATATATATATATTTAGTTGAAGCAAAAAAATTGAATGTAAATGGTTGTATTCTAATTTGAATTTGGTAATAATTTAGGCTCATTTTGATTACGTGATAAAATTGGGTCAGAAGGGCTGTTTAGAAGGACCAGGCTTTTTTACATTGGGCGATTTTAAGATCTGAATTGTTTTTCACAGATTTACTTAATTTATGAGTATCTAACAACAGTTTCAAAACACAAACAAACGTAATCAATCACTTAAAATTATTAAACAAATTCTCAATATGTGTCGTTATGTTACTTTTAATTGCCAAATGAAAAATGTCTTGAAAGCTAGTTGTACAAGTAATTAAGTTATAAAGTCATATTAATTATAAATATTTATAACAGTTAAAATATATATATATATTTGTTTAAAACATTGGATAAATATGCACTGTTATAATAGGTAAAAATTATTGTATTTAGACAAATCAAGTACAAAGTAACTTATTCCGTCACTTGGGGGGGCGATTAAAGAACAGCTGGTGACACAATGACAAGTCAGCTATTAAGGTCACCCATTAATCGGCAATTTCTAATTTCAGACCTTCGTATTAAAAGGACACTATGACAGTGATTTTTAATTATATTGCATATAGAATCCTTCCCCAGAAAATTAAATTTTAGGCATGTACATTGCATTTGATTTTTTAATTATTGTAAAATTCCACAACAAATCATAATTAAAAGGAACGTATGTTGAAACTCACCCACTTGATTATAATAACAACATAGGGTGATGTTGATATACTGTTAAGGTTATGTAACCCATCCCCATCCCCAATGGTAAGAAACTTGGAAAATTTTACCAACCAACCAACCATTGTCACACCCAACGTCAATAGTTTTAATACATGACGACTTAAAATAACATGTGATTTCGGGGTAGTTTCATGAAATTATTCCAGAATAATATAAGCAGACCCCCCCCTAAAAAAAATGGTAGTGAAAAGTGCCCTATTACCAATTAAACATGACCATCTATATTCACCATTTATTGTATTAAATTAGTTATATGTTTAATTTGATATGTAAAAGTCATGTAGTATACTTTCATCAACGCAGTATGTAAGTACTGTGTCAGGTTTGTCATATTCAAGTACCCTTAATTAAATTGTCTTCAAAAGCAAACATCGAGTGCCTAAATTAGTGTCTTAATCTCATGGTCATCTAGGTATGTAATTATTAAATATTAGATTTCAAATACATCATTGAGACTACCAGTTGTGTGTAAATGATCTATATATTTGATTCTTTCTACCGCTATATTTATTATGTAATGATCATTATTGTATTTAAATTTACGAGTGGAAGTAACATACTTCAGTTATTTTCATTTGTTGAAATGTTTTTGGCATGGTTAATGTGAATAGTTTTCGACAGGTTTTTGACATTCTTTTCGGTATTTCTTTAGTGTGGCTATTTTACTTTTTTTTTCTAAGCTGGATTTACATCATTGTGATTAAGAATAGTTGTTTAATTTTTTAAATATGAAAGTATTAACAGAAGAATTTGTTATTAGACATGGATTCCATTTGATAATTCATTTTATAAATATTTTGGAGAATCAGGGAAAGACGTATTTTTTTTTTTATATATTTTATTGAATTTGAATATAACTTTTTTTTTTTTAAGTTTTTTCATTGGGTGTTTATGCTTATTTTTTCAAGGACAAAATGTAGTATTAAAGCTTTTTGATCTCATGAGTTTAACAGTTCATTAAAGATGTATAAATTTGATGTGTTTAATCACATTCTATTAGAAAAATTAAATTTGATATGAAGCATGTTAATGATAATGGAATGAATATCTTTTACATGAACCGAATTGATTAAAATGCTTTATTAAAAAAACTGGAAAAGTATCTAGCCTTGGTGAGACCAAGAAGTGTAACAATGATGCGATGTTTCAAACTCTAAAAGCTTTTCTGAAGAAAGATTAAGGCGTAGGAGAAAATTTCTTATGAATTAAAAAGATAATGCTTCTAGGGGGTGTATTTGTACATTGGAAATACATTAGTATAACGATGGTTAAGGTGACCAGGGTTACCTTTTGGAAAAAAATAGAAGTTGTAATGTTTGTTCGGTGTAATATTTTCCTTCAACAAACATCATTCGCAATGATTTCAAACAGACCGAAGTTTACATATTTCAAATAAAACCAGAAATTAAAACTTCAAAGGTTTGACTTGTATGGGTGTATGGGTTGAATACAAATATGAGAGAGAGAGAGAGAGAGAGAGAGAGAGAGAGAGAGAGAGAGAGAGAGAGAGAGAGAGAGAGAGAGAGAGAGAGAGAGAGAGAGAGAGAGAGATTTGGTTAGTTATATTATTTCAATATTGAGATACATGTACATGTATGTTGTGTCGTACCGGTACTGACACCTATACAGATGTGAGTCGTTTTCATAACGAGTCTTGACCCTAACGCATAACCTATATCTACCTACCTACTTCCCTACCTACCTACTGACCTACCTAAACCTACCTATATACTACATAGAAGATAATATTATTACATACTGTACATACATAATTTACATACATGTAGAAATTGAATGACATATACATACATAGTCATAGGATACATACATACTTACATTTATACATACATACATACATACATACATACCAATCAAAATGATGACCATTTTACAACATGTACAAGATGTGATATGATTTGATTAATAATTAGTTTGCATTTCATTTGTAAGCATTAAGTCAATGATGAATCATAAAGAACAATTCGAACGGTTGGTGCAGAAGCGTTATGCATTGTATTCAGAACTTAAAACCTTTATGACGTGAAAACTGAGAGTCAAACAACTGGAAATTTTAATTCATGAAACAGCTGGCATGACAGTTTGAAATGTTAAATAGAAAATTATAACTGTACCCAAAAACTTGCCGGTCTCTCTGCGAATTCAGAATCCAGGAAATCTCTTCGTATAAATATTACGTAAATACTCGCAAATCTGCCAAATTTACATATATGTAGATATAAATGATTTATATATATATAGTAAATATATTATATATTGATATTATATTGCTAAGCAAAATATATATGGTGTTGTTTATGGAGCTTAGCGCCATTTTAGCCCATACAGGCCGGCCAGTATTAATGTTGGAGGAAGAAATCAGGAAATTCTGCGAAAGAACCCATGTACCAGAAGCTCTGGATCCAAGTACTTTCTCCCCTATACACATTCAATCAGAATTGGCATTATAAGATTAAGGATGTCATCGTGACTGGTTGATAATATATTATATATGTCTATATATATATATAAATAAATTAATAATATATATAATATATATATATATATAATATATATAGATTAATTCACATGGATAACTAGAATATTAATAATAATAGCTTACTGATATACTACTAATACAAATAAATTTAATCCAGCCATTGATAATCTAACAATAATTAACATTCATTAGTATTTTAGCAGAAAAATAGGTTTGATCTACAACAAGAAGAATATAAAACTTGTCTCAACTTTCCATGGATTAATACTAAAAAAATCATTTCATAATTAAGTTGCAAATACGACTGTACATGTTATTAGTTGATTTAAGTGGATTTGGTATTATGATGGAATTGTGTCAATGAGGCAATGATGGATGCCTAAGGTCTACACCGAGAATCCGTCCAGGTATAATGGCCGATAATCCATGTAGGTTGAAATTCAAGATAAGCTATAACTCCCGTTATGGATATTTAGCAGTAACGCATGAAATCAATTATAGAATATTAGGACTACCATTTTCTAAATCGTTTAGTACATTCCACAATTATTTCGTTGCTCTTAATCTATAAATAAATCTCTCGTTCCATGTCAGTTTTTTTTATAATTCTGGACAACAGGTAATGTTATCTATTCACTGATATATTATATGCTGTTAACGTAAGCCCCGACACCATTAATAAAGGTAAGAGTATTTTATTGTATTCACGTTTATCGTTCTTTGTTAAAACAACAAAATCCAATAAGGAAGATGAACAGATATGTAACAGATGAAAAACTGAAAGAATAAAAAAAAGAAAAAATGTAAAACAGACATAAAGAGCAATAAAAGCTCAGGCTCATGCATATAGTGTAAATCAATTTTGCACAACAAGAAATGAAAAGGCCAAGAAGCCAAAAGAAGGAAACGGTGAAGATCGAAGATAGGTACAGATTTTTGTTGTTGTTAATATGAATAGCAAGACCGAAATATTTTTGTTAATTACAATGTTAATATGAATAGATAATAACGAAATCTTTTTTGTTGACATTGATGGTAATATAATAGAGACGAATCTTTTACGTAATGAATTGGGGGGGGTACTGCGAGAACATTTTTTTATTGTTAAAAAAGTTTAATATATATAGTGAGACAAAACTTTTTTTTTATTGCATTATATGGTCTATCCATCGAGTTAAACTTTCTCGTCATAAGACAGTGACGATACATATAATACACTACAATTGGAAATTAAGGTACAAAACAGTGTCTTGTAACAAATCGCGTCTTATCGCATTTGTTGATGTTTTCCGTTAAGAACGTCATCAGCTGTAATCTAAGTCACTCTCAAATTTGTCAATCAGTCATGATGTCGTCAGAAATTCAAAACGAACCACACTTAGCACCTGAAAGCAGGTAAATTTGAATGATATTCTATTTGTACAAATCACGTAATGTATTAAAACACCTGCGCACCTTGTATTTTTATTTGAAGTCTTAACCCTAGACAAAACATCTTCTTATTAACCAATTGACTTGATTATATCTTTTTGTTCTTAACGTAACTGGTTTTTTTTAAATTCCTATTCAATGATTTAGGGTACCCTGAAATAAATAAATCAATTAAACTAGCGATTGGATATAATTAAACTGAGATGAAATTGACCCTAAATGGGAAATGAGCCGAAAGTACAATCGTGAATGGTCGAAAAAAAAACAAATATACCTCGTTAAAAAAAAAAAAAAAAAAAAAAAAAAAAAAAAAAAAAAATAAATTAAAAAAAAATATATTATATATAAATATAATATTTAATATATATAATATATATTTATATTTTCTAGGGCATAAAAAAAAAAAAAAAAAAAAAAAATTTAAATTACAAAAAGGAGGTTGACGCGGAAAAAAAAGGTGTTTATCTGTGGCTGGATACTGGCCCTATATGCACTCTGATCCAGGTTTATGTGCGTCTGCTCTGAAACATTCCGAAACTGTTATATCCTATGCCCCCTTTTTAGTTATAATACCTGATAGGATTCCAGAATTTGGAATATCCAGTGATATTTTTTGTTTAAATTTCATCTTGGAAATATTTAGTTTTGTTCAACTAGACTCCTGCGTGATTCAGTGAAATCTTCAAGCCATTATTATACTGTCCATTTGAAAGAGACTAGTAAATACAGTGTTAGTAAAGCCAGTAAGGAAAGATGCAGCGTACAAGAAATTAGTAAATACAGTACTTCCAAGGAATGATACAGCGTACAAGAGACTACTAACTACTGTACTTCCAATGAATGATACAGCGTACAAGAGACTATAGTAAATTCAGAACTTGCAAGGAGTAATACAGCATACAAGAGTCTAGTACATGCATATAACACTTCCAATGAATGATACAGCGCACAAGAGACAATTAAAAACGGTACTTCCAATGTATGATACCGTGTGCAAGACCTTAGCAAATAAAATACCAGTAAAGTAGTGCAAAAGAATAGTAAGTTCAGTTCTTCCCAAGAGTGATGCAGCGTAAAAGAGACTGGTAAAGAAAGTAGAGTAGTGATACAGCGTAAACTGGACTAGTAACAATGTCAGATCAAGTCATGTGCTGGTGGTAGCGGTGATGGTGATGGTAGTGGTGGTGGGGCCTAAAGTGTTTCAAACTTTAATAGGGCCCTGAAGGTTCTACAATTTCAAAACTGTCTTAATTTCCTCAAAAGCGCACCAACGAAAATGTCTATGGGTCATTTTACTCAAATTTTGAATAATCCCCCCCCCCTAAAAAAGTGCGCAAAATGAAATGATGGTCGAATTTAAAGTGACCAGTAAATGTACATTTGTGTATGTACTATCTTTTTTTAACACTGGGTGGGTTGGTGGGTGGATGGGGTGTCTGAAGACTTTGAAACCTACAATGAACCGGACCTGAATAAATACAGTAAATACACAGAATGATACAGAGTACAAGAGATTAGTAAATACGGTACTTCAAGAAACGATATAGCATACAAGAGACTAGTAAATACCGTAATTCCAATGAATGCTACAGCGTACACGGGACTAGTAAATACAGCACTTCCAAGGAGTGATACAGTGTACAAAAAGACTAGTAAATACGGTACTTCCAAGGAATAATACAGCGTACAAGAGACTAGCAAATACAATAGCAATACATATAGTAAGTACATTCAAGGAGTGATAAAGCGTACTAAAGACTAGTAAAGACAGTTCTTCCAAAGAGTGATACAGTGTAAAAGTAAGTGACATAGACAGTACTCAAATTACTGATACAGCGAAAACGGGACTAGTAAATACAGTACTTCCAAGGAGTGATAGAGAGTAAACTGGACTTGTAAAAATACTGGATCATGTCATGCGCTGGTGGTCGTGGTGATGGTAGCGGGAAGCGGGTGTGTTCTGAAATTCAAAAGGACTCTGAATTTCCCCCAAAAGCGTACCAAAGCAAAAGTTTATGTATCTATTTACTCAGTGTTCAAACTCCCCAATAAAGGCATGTAAAGTGAAAAGACGGTCAAATTTTAAGTGACCAGTGAATATACATTTGAGTTTGTATTATTTTGTAGCCAGAGATTTGGAAACCCCTCTTGATCCGGCTTTGAGTAAATTCATTACATACAAGGAGTAATGTAGCGTACAAGAAACTATAAAATACAGTACTTCCAAAGAGTGAATGATACACCGAATAAGAGACTAATCAATAATTTAGTTCCAAGGAATGATACAGTGTACAAGATAGATACAGTACTTCCAAAAAATGATACACAGTACAAGAGACTAGTAAATAATTTAATTCCAAGGAATGATACAGCGTAAAGGAGACTAGTAAATACACTACATCCAAGGAATGATACAGAATAAACTGGTGGCAATAGGAAAATGGCCGAAAACTTAGTTTATTGTGTGTTAATGCTTGAAAAAAAAAAAGAAAAAAAAAGGAAACGGACAAATATTCTGTCATGAAAATGTAATCTCAGCTGAGCCTCTGTAATGAACCCTATCGTGGTATGTGACACGACACTTTGAAAAACAAGGTACATGTAAATCAAACGAGGCTATTGGAGCATTTTCGTGCTCTATCAAGTCAACCTTGGATGTCGTTAGGGAATTACGAATACACATAAATGGGACGGTTTTTGTTATTAGCTTCAAGCAGACTGCATCAGAAAACGTCAACGTTCCGATTGTGACTTTGTTTTCCAAAGTTTCCTTAACACACTAGTGGTGTTCATTAATATTTTTGTACTTGTTTACCGCGGTATTATATCCGGTGGAACGAATCACAGTGCGTTGATAGTTTCCGCCAGTAAGAAATGTACGGAAATTTCTGATGAATCCTGTTTCGACATTAAATATTTACAGCGTGTTTTCATTATTCATACAAAAATATGTTAAACAATATATCTTTTTTTAGAAAACGGTTGTATCTATCAAAAATTATTGACAATATTGCAAATATAATGATATGTGTGCTCCTGCAATCATATCTTTGACACGTGTTATTGTATTCCATAGCGATGGCCAAATTCATTGTTTCCGATATAGTTAATAGTGTTTTATCAACCCATGCGTCATGCGTCAAATACGCAGAAATTTCCTATTTGATGCACAAAAGTCGAGGACGGTACGTAAATTGATGCACCCCAATGTTATGTTTTGCTGATTAACACAAAACAAAGGTTTGGTTTAAAAATCGTCACCGGTACGTAAATTGACCCTCCCAATTGTTATGTTTTAATGATTAACACCAAATAAAGGCTTGGTTTAACTATTTGATTACCTAGATTATAACCCGCTCAAACCGAGCAAACACTTGCACATCAGTTTCTTACCCTGATGTTATCATAATACATAAGGTTATAAATGAGTGTGGAGCCTGGAGATGACCTTATGTGACCTGTAACTGTCACATCATTTGTAGCAACAAGATGTTAGAACCATAAATAACCAAAAACAAGAAAGAGGAGAATAATAAACGTGATTTGACAGTGATTCTCACCTATTTATCTCGCAAAGAAACAACAATTTTCATTCCTCAATTATATGCATAGCCTTGTTCTAAGATACTATAAGAGTTCAAATGAAAATGGCGTCTTAGGTTTAGAAACAACTTAAAGTAGATTCGAAACCAAAGAAATTAACATTCATCGTCTCAAGAAGAGCTAACGGTTACATGTAAGATATAAAGGTTACGGTTACATGTAAGATATAACGGTTACGGTTACATGTAAGATATAACGGTTACGGTTACATGTAAGATATAACGGTTACGGTTACATGTAAGATATAACGGTTACGGTTACATGTAAGATATAACGGTTACGGATACATGTAAGATATAACGGTTACGGATACATGTAAGATATAACGGTTACAGTTATATGTAAAATATAACGGTTACAGTTACATGTAAGATATAACAGTTACGGTTACATGTCAGATATAACAATTACTGTTACATGTAAGATATAACGGTTACGGTTAAGGTCACATGCAAAATATAACGGTTGCGTTTACATGTAAAATATAAAGGTTACGGTTACATGCAAGATATAACGGTTACGGTTACATGTAAGATATAACGGTTACGGTTACATGTAAGATATAACGGTTACGGTTACATGTAAGATATAACGGTTACGGTTACATGCAAGATATAACGGTTACGGTAACATGGAAAATATAACGGTTACGGTTACATGTAAGATATAACAAGTAAGGTTAAATGTAAAATATAACGATTACGGTTACATGTAAGATATAACGGTTACGGTTAGGGTTACATGCAAGATATAACGGTTGCGTTTACATGTAAGATATAACGGTTACGGTTACATGTAATATATAACGGTAACGGTTCCATGCAAGATATAACGGTTACGGTTACATGCAAGATATAACGGTTACGGTTACATGTAAGATATAACGGTTACGGTTACATGTAAGACATAACGGTTACGGTTACATGCAAGATATAACGGTTACGGTTACATGTACGATATAACGGTTACGGTTACATGCAAGATATAATGGTTAAGGTTACATGTAAGATATAACTGTTACGGTTACATGTAAGATATAACGGTTACGGTTACATGTAAGATATAATAATTAAATGTAAGATATTACGATTACTGTTACATGTAAGATATAATGGTTACGGTTACATGTAAGATATAACGGTTACGCATTCATGTAAGATATAACGGTTACATGTAAGATATAACGATTACGGTTACATGTCAGATATAACGGTTACATGTAAGATATAACGGTTACCGTTACAAGTAAGATACAACGGTTACGGTTACATGTAAGATATAACGGTTACGGTTACTTGTAAGATATAACGGTTACGGTTACATGTCAGATATAACGGTTACATGTAAGATATAACGGTTACGGTTACATGTCAGATATAACGGTTACATGTAAGATATAACGGTTACGGTTACAAGTAAGATACAACGGTTACGGTTACATGTAAGATATAACGGTTGCGTTACATGTAAGATATAACGGTTACGGTTACAAGTAAGATACAACGGTTACGGTTACATGTAAGATATAACGGTTGCGTTACATGTAAGATATAACGGTTACAGTTACATGTAAGATATAATGGTTACGGTTACATGCAAGATATAACGGTTACCGTTACATGTAAGATATAATGGTTACGGTTACATGTAAGATATAACGGTTACGCATTCACGTAAGATATAACGGTTACATGTAAGATATAATGATTACGGTTACATGTAAGATATAACGGTTACGGTTACATGTAAGATATAACGGTTACGGTTACATGTAAGATATAACGGTTACGATTACTTGTATGATATAATGGTTACGGTAACATGTAAGATATAACGGTTACGGTTACATGTAAGATATAACGGTTACGGTTACATGTCAGATATAACGGTTACATGTAAGATATAACGGTTACCGTTACAAGTAAGATACAACGGTTACGGTTACATGTAAGATATAACGGTTACGGTTACATGCAAGATATAACGGTTGCGTTACATGTAAGATATAACGGTTACAGTTACATGTAAGATATAACGGTAACGGTTACATGCAAGATATAACGGTTACAGTTACATGTAAGATATAATGGTTACGGTTACATGTAAGATATAACGGTAACGGTTACATGCAAGCTATAACGGTTACAGTTACATGTAAGATATAATGGTTACGGTTACATGTAAGATATAACGGTTACGCATTCCCGTAAGATATAACGGTTACATGTAATATATAACGATTACGGTTACATGTAAGATATAACGGTTACGGTTACATGTAAGATATAACGGTTACGGTTACTTGTAAGATATAACGGTTACGGTTACATGTCAGATATAACGGTTACATGTAAGATATAACGGTTACGGTTACATGTCAGATATAACGGTTACATGTAAGATATAACGGTTACGGTTACAAGTAAGATACAACGGTTACGGTTACATGTAAGATATAACGGTTGCGTTACATGTAAGATATAACGGTTACAGTTACATGTAAGATATAACGGTTACATGCAAGATCTAACGGTTACAGTTACATGTAAGATATAACGGTTACGGTTACATGTAAGATATAACGGTTACGGTTACATGTAAGATATAACGATTACGGTTACATGTAAGATATATCGGTTACGGTTACGGTTACATGCAAGATATAACGGTTGCGTTACATGTAAGATATAACGGTTACAGTTACATGTAAGATATAACGGTAACGGTTACATGCAAGATATATCGGTTACAGTTACATGTAAGATATAATGGTTACGGTTACATGTAAGATATAACGGTTACGCATTCACGTAAGATATAACGGTTACATGTAAGATATAACGATTACGGTTACATGTAAGATATAACGGTTACGGTTACATGTAAGATATAACGGTTACGGTTACTTGTAAGATATAATAGTTACGGTAACATGTAAGATATAACGGTTACGGTTACATGTAAGATATAACGGTTACGGTTACATGTCAGATATAACGGTTGCATGTAAGATATAACGGTTACGGTTACATGTAAGATATAACGGTTACATGTAAGATATAACGGTTACGGTTACATGTAAGATATAACGGTTACGGTTACATGTAAGATATAACGTTTACATGTAAGATATAACGGTTACATGTAAGATATAACGTTTACGGTTACATGTAAGATATAATGGTTACGGTTACATGTAAGATATAGTGGTTGCGGTTACATGTATAATATAACGGTTACATGTAAGATAAAACGTAATTTTGTGCAACGATGATTGAAAACATACAACTGGCTACGTTTTCAAAAGGAAGTTAAGTCGAGTGTAGAATGTGACAGTGAAGATGCCTTTATGTATTTCAATCTATGTACTGAGGCTAAAATAAATCACGATGACCAAAATATGCACACAAAACCTCAATAACTTTCATAACAGTACACTCAGAAGGCATGCTGGGTTGCCATAAAACAAACTGTTGATTGAACTCCAAACACTATCCAAATTTGTAAATAGCATTTTGTTGCTGATGTGGTGGTTTGGATTATACTGTGCAAGTTGTTAATTCCTGTTCTGCAGGATGTCCATTATCCTTAAGGAATGGAATTGTGACACATTCCCCGAGGAGTGCTCTTAATTTTGCCGTCAGGTAGCAGAACAAGTTCTATAGCTACCCGGATGATAGGCCTAAATGAGATAGATAGTCCCAGCACACACTCATATTATTAATTCTAACTAAAGCATAGAGTGAGTGGGAGTAGTTGATGATGTTGTTATAAGTTGTGGTTAGGTTTTTTTTGTATCTAAAAAATCTTGGTATATAAATAGGGCTTTGATGGAATTGAGTCCAAGTCTCAACATACATGTATCTTTATTCCGAGGTCACGTGCACTGCTAAATTCCGCTACACTGAGAAATGAACACAATTATGAAACCTAAAATTGTTTACTTCATGTTCTCTTACAAATGACTACAATTATGAGTCTTTCTTCCTCAGAATTCAATCGCTGTAAATATTAGTATATTTTCCCTCCCAGCCGCCAGTCCAAGCTTTTGAACTTGCCACCCAGCTATTACATCATGTTCTTTTGATGTACTCTTATGATAGCTGATAGCAACAAGTACATCATGGCGTCTGTCAACCACAGAATTCAGTAATTCAAAGGCACTTGGTTCCGGCGATAAACGAAGGTGTACAATCACCAGTCACAGATAGGTAATCAATACATTTTCTCCCTAAAAAGGTGGCTGAAGAAAGACTGGTAAGTCTTTGATTACGACGCACACGTATTACATGCGTTTGGAGGACTCCCGCTTAAATGACTTTCTGCGTCCCAAATAAAAAAAAAAATTGGCGTCCAAATACGTGTGATTAAGCATTTCCGAAACCTCTGGAAGGTTCACAACACCAGGCAAAATTTTAATGCAGTTTTTCAAACAAGATTTAGCAGCGAAAGTGCTATTTAAGTGTATTTGCTGAGTCTAAAAGACATCCCTTTTTTAAAAATACAAATCTCTTCCTAATTTAATACTCGACTTAACAGCTAAAGAAATTGATGCCATTCGCATTTTGAAGAATTCCTCCGTTTAGTATGACTTGGGTGCTACCTGTTCAAAGGTACTGGAGAGCCTATCAAAACGTTGTGGAGGATAATCTTATACGTGACCTGCAAAAATTGTCATTTGTGACAGCAATGGCAGATGAAAGTACTGACGTAGCCAACAATAAACGCCTTGTCATATATGCTTAGATTATTTCTTATGACATGAAACCATCATCACGATCTGTAACAAGTATAGAATGTTTAGATGCTTCTAGCAAAGCCTTTCTGGCTTTAGTTACATTTTATAACCATCATTTTTTTGTGTGCTTAAACAATATAATTAATTCTTAAAAACTACTTTATACTAATCATCGGAATGAATAAGACTCAAAGGTTTGGATTTTGACTCACTGTTTTTTTTTTTGTGCCTTGATGAGTCAAATGACTTGCGTGAATCTATTTGTAGATAAAACTCTCTCTCTCTCTCTCTCTCTCTCTCTCTCTCTCTCTCTCTCTCTCTCTCTCTCTCTCTCTCTCTCTCTCTCTCTCTCTCTCTATATCTATATATATATATATATATATATATATATATATATATATATATATATATATATATATATATATAATAAACAGGCTTTTGTTCGTGTGGAACCAGTCGTGTAAAGTTTTGTTTGTAACCCCAGCGATTCATCTAGTGTTTTTTCTCCTCTTGTCTCTGTTTTTTGATTCTGCCTTTGAGATAGAATCATTTAGAGTCGTAAGCGCTCAGGCTAGTTGGAGACTAGATTTACACTGCTGGATGTCATCCAAAAACACACACACACACACACACACACACACACACACACACACACATATATATATATATATATATATATATATATATATATATATATATATATATATATATATATATATATATATATATATATATATATATATATATATATATATATATATATATATATATATATGAAAAGTGAAACAATTTAATTATCAAAGTTATAAAATGAAAATGCAAGAGGAACATACATTTTTATAAACTGAATCCAAAATAATTCTAAAAAGTTATATTCGGATTCAAAAGAATCGAACATTCAGTATGAATTTCACAACATCGAAATAACATACCATAATGGCATTGTCCAGATCTGATATAAATAATTCACAACTGTCCAGGAATATTATTCTGGTTCAATGAGCACTTCGTAATTTCAACGTACAGTCATAACCCATATCTCCTCTCTAAGTATGTAAAAACACATTAAGGCTGATATTAACATATGAAAAAGTCCCAAATAGAAATGAATTTGACTGCTCAGTTCTCTCCTTATATAAACGTTCAAGAATCTGTTACGTGACAATATACCCCAGATCTTACTGCGCAGTCTAATATTTCACAATGCCTGTTCATGTGACCTAACGCATCTAATGGAAATTCAAGACTTCTAATAACCAACCAGACTCTATCAACCAATGAAATCTGCCCCAAACTTGTCAACAGGTTTTATTATTAGAAACTTTACTTTTACTTTAGATCCTATGTGATCTACAGGCACTGAAATATCTTAAAATAGAATTTGTACCCGTGTTCAAAATTAGCTATGTAATCTCTTCGCACGTATTTGGGTGGCGTAAGGGCTGTAAAATTAGTATTGCCCTGTGGCCGGATATTATCTGCTACGGTACAAACATAATTTCCGGTAGGTTTAGGTTCCATTTTATGATATACAGAAAGTGTTAATTGTGGAATTATGGCTTCCATAAGTTCAGGAAAGGTGCTTTTTCATTTTGTACATGTATTTCTTTCTCTTACTTCCACATTTGAGTCGCGGTAAGAAGAGAAATGGTCGCCTGGCAATTCTCAGGAAAGTTTCGCTGTCGTCCCGGGATAGCGTGGTATGACGTACCCTAAAGATCAACACTATATATACTATTGTAAAGGTGTGCAAATATCATTAAAACGGTATTAGAGCTTGTTAAAACAGTAGTAATGTTTGTCAGTGCAACGACAAACGTACCGTTGCAACGGTGTATGGATGCTGTGTAGGAATGCCGTTGTAACAATATGTGAATGCCATTGCAACGGTGTGTGAATGCAGTTGTAACGACTTATGGCTGCCATTTGAACGATGTATAAGTGCCGCTGCAACGGTACTCAGTTACAATTTTGTTATTATTTTTCTTGTTACAACAGTTTATGTTATTGATGCAAAAGTAATGTAACCATTGTAACAGTCATTTGTATCATCGCTACGCTAAAATGACATATATTACCGTTGCATTGGTAATGTTACCGTTGTGCCAGTATTTTGTACCGTTACACGATAAAATATATCGTTACATCAATTAAAGTTACAGTTGTACCAGTATTTTAATTTTGTTGCAATGGTATGTGAATATCACTGCAACGGTCTGTGGTTTTCTTTGCTATAAATTTAGTTACCGTATCAGCGACCTCAGTGTTAAATATATCTGTTGAAACCTTAACTATTACTGTTGCTTCAACAAATTTTATCGTGGAAATAATAACTGGACACTTGTTAGTGCAGAAGCATAGCTCACTCTTCATGCAAGAAGTAATTCATCCAACCTGCATTTTTTTTTAAATACACTCTTTGGCTCTCCAACAAGACCTTGAAAGGCTTTGCAATGACACGCAGGGAGAACTTTGTTACTGCTTGGTTCTCATAAGTCGAATATCACGAGAAAGCGCAACCATTGGTCTCGTCTCAGAACAGTGACTACAAGCTAAACAATGGCCGAACAGTGACTGCCTGCTAAAAATGGCCTAACAGTGACTAAATGCTAAACATTGGCCGAAGAGTAACTACATGCTAAACAATGGCCAAATTGTTCAAAACTCCAAATCTCTTAATCATGTACAAAAATTCTTTATACACGATAAAAAAGGTATGATTTAACTACTTTAGGCGTGCACGCTGTGGCTACAATTGCATTTTTTTTATAAAAAAAAGAAATATTTCTTTTCTACAAAATTTTTTTCTTTTATTTCAGAATTGTACGTTGATATAGAAACCAAATTAAAGGATGACAAAAGCAACTCCATTACTTATCTTTATTTTTTTAATACTAAAATATCAGTTCGGCTGCTCGTTAAAATTGATAAACGAAAGTGTGTGTGTTCATCAACAGATTCAGACTTGCTTTGTTGTCACGCTTTCCAGAGTCTAATGGTACGTTGGACACACATACAGCTTTTCAACTTTACTTCGGAAACTTCAAACATCCGATACACCGGTATGGAGAACATTTTATCTACTCGTATTAAAGAGCTTACCATGAATGGCCACCCCGAAATTATTGCCCTATAAAAGTGGAATTGTTATCCACAATGCCATTCAACTCTTACTAATGACACGTTTACCACCCATGAGATACGACCGATTAAAGAGCGTTGAAAATTAGTTACATGAAGAAGAAAAAAGGCGATTGTGGTAGGGTTGTTGGTTGGCTAGTTGACTGGTCCTTGCTTTTGCACGTTTTGATATTCCGTAAAAATACCATAAATTCGAGGAATCTGCATCGGAGATGAAAGGGTTTACCTATATCGACATCCTTTTTATCGATTGACGTATTTTTTTAGAACTGTTTATACAATATCAATGCCCTTAGTACATGCATTGACTGCAGTATGCAATATTTTCGTGGTGACTTCGGGAAATCTGAGCGTGAAAATTTTACATTGAAAGGCTTAAAGGATAAACTGGCATTAACACTCGTTCGATAATTGTCAAGTACTTATTATTGTTTTTATACGTTTCCGGTCTATTGCCCTATTCAAATTATCATTATTTGTACTAACTTTAAAAGCAGTTTCGGTAATAGAAAATAAATAAAATATAGTATTTTGCAATCGAATTTAGAAAGAATAAATACCTACTCATTTTGTCATTAACTGTTCTCAATATTATTATTATTATTATTATTATTATTATTATTATTATTATTATTATTATTATTATTATTATTACTATTATTATTATTATCTTGTTCTTATTGATTTGCTATTAGTACACAGTCATACATATAAAGAAGGGGTTTACATTTTTAAATTTATGACGATAGATCAAGCACGCACTCAGACAACTTGCAATAGGTCCGTCATTTTATTTTTTTTAATGAAATGATAAAAATTGAACTAGTCCAATAGTCAGTCAGCATTTCTGTCAGTGATTACCTCTGCCTCGATCCAATTTATTTCTTCGCAGGTTGACAATTTCATTGATTCAAATTCAACGACGATAACGATAACGTGTAGGAGAAGCTGTAATACATTACTTATGTACAGAACGAACGCATAATAGGACAGGATGTATAGCAATATTGAGAAAAGCAATGGAGAATGCAAAACAAAGATATCCGTGCACAAGTAAAAAATTCCAAGCTTAACATTCAAGCAATGTAACGATCTCATTAAGTCTTTAACGACTGGTAAGACGTCAATAGTGTGCTCCCATGACAAATTAGAACTGTTATTTATTTATTTATTTATTTATTTATTTATTTATTTATTTATTTATTTATTTATTTATTTATTTATTTATTTATTCGTTCATTCATTTATTTAATGTATTTATATTGGGCTATATTATAAAAGAGAGCTGAAAGTAATAGAAATATGGGTTCCACCTTAATTTGTCCATCCAAGTACATTACTAATGATGTACTAATAATGCATTCTCCCTAATGTCTATTCTCACCATTAAAAACATAATTAATGGTATTCTTTTCAATCAGGGCAGTATTAATATAATCAGTCGAATATGCATGCATACATATTGTAACAGGAAGATACGTCAATTACAGATATTCCAGATAAAGAAAGACAGGACTATTTTAAAATATACGCTTTTTCGTGTAAATCATGTGTTCGTTTCTCTCTCTCTCTCTTTGCATCTTTCTCTCCGTCTTTCAGTTTGTCTAGACAGAAGATGATGATTATGAAGGTTATGAGAGAGAGAGAGAGAGAGAGAGAGAGAGAGAGAGAGAGAGAGAGAGAGAGAGAGAGAGAGAGAGAGAGAGAGAATAAATGAAAAGATCACATTTTAAAACTAGATAAATATGAATATTATAAGGTTTTCTTTAGATTGGTTGGATTACTTTAGACCATTTTATGTTCATATATCATGAAAAGATAAATAAATAAAAAAAATAATGGCAGCAACCCCATAAACCCCGTGTCGAAAGAGGTAGAATGAGATGAGATGAGACGAGACAAGACAAGACGAATCCATTAACCAACTTTATCATAAGTCTTGCTAGCGTCTAAAAAAACACTAATACGGAGCTGCCATGTTGTAATTAATAGTTTACAATTTCCTTGAATTCATAGATATAATTCTTTTGAATGTTGTTTGTTGTTTTTTAAAATCCAAACTGATTCTCGTAGATTGTGACTTCACATTGTTATGAAATACTTTCATTTTTTTAAATAGTTGCAAGAGATACAGGTATATAATTATCTTTGTCAGTCAGGTTACTAATAATTACTTTTCAGAAGTGGTTAATTGTAACCTTTGTTACAAACATATAATTAAATAAAGTCATCAAAAGAAAACGAAATCTACTATCTGAAAATTTAAATTGTTGTTCGTGTAAGAAAAAAAGCAGATTCTGGCGTATTTGTTTTTTTTCTTTAGCTATAACACGTTGAACATCAGATAATAAAATCTTACAGAAGTGATTAGTTCAATACGACTAGAACGGTCGTCTGAATACAGAAAAAATATGGGCCTTATTCAATTCAACATGGTTCATATCAATACAAATTGGTTGCCTCTTGAAAGCTATCGTATTCCTTTTGTTTAACTTGCTCCCAGAATTCACGCTGGTCTAAATTTGCAAATTTGTAAGGTTTCTGCTCTGTTTTAATTCTTTCATCTGTTACGTGTCGTGTTTCCCTTTAAACAGTTGTGAGTTAGGGACGCACACTGGAGAAAATTGACGCACATAATATTTCGCTGTGCGTTTTTTTTTTTTTTTTTTTTGACGCACAGGATTTGCAAATTATAATCAGGATTTATTTAATATCCAACGCGTTGCAGTAGAGAAGGCATCGTGTATACTTCGATTATACATCATTAGGGATGGCATTGTGAATACTTCTTCCGGTTTCCTGTTTCGTATGCTCTCTGTGTTGCAGTTATTATGTACTTTTGAGAGAGTGATGTATGTAAGGTGAAGTTGTTTGCATTTTAAACATGCACAGTGGACAGAATGTTGGCATACCTATATACTACTTTCATGCAATGTGGATGAAATTTCTTTGGATAGCTTATGCTCCAAAAATCAACCTAAATTTGTATAAAGTACACTATTCTTGGCAACTATTAAAATATGAAAAATGAATTTTGCCAAACTAGATAATACCAGCTTCTAAAAGTGCAATGACTGAATTACCAAATACATAAAATGTAAAAAAAAGTTATCGGCTCTTTTTTTTTTTACAATTTACCTCTGAAGTTCGAGAAGTGAAAATGAGCAAGTAGAGCTAGCACTTTTTTAAAAGGTGCACATCTGGAGTAAGGCCAAGCTGTATACTCTCTAACCCATATTACACCCATCAATCATAAATCAAAATAAAGGGAATTAAAGGTTCTTTCAACAATACCTAAGATATACAAAGTCTCTTTTAAATAACCAGTATAACTAGTGAGGAAACCCTGGAAAACTCTTTTTCTTTAAAATTTTAACCCTTATGCGAAACACGAAACTGTAGAGCGCCACCACACTGCCATTAGGAATCAGTACACAATTAATAAAATCCGGTTCAGTACCCACGAATGTAGTCCCAGTCTATTTTTAGATCACTTTTTTTCGGTCTAAATTTGGTGGTGATACTATAGTTAGATTTTGGCATTCTTGGCAAGGATTTAAAGGCAATTGATTATTCTTTAAAATGTGAGCTTATGGTGTGGTTGTCTGTGTATTTCGGCGACAGTGCACATTGAGTAATAAGGTTATGGTGATGATCCGGAAGTGAAATATGTGATCCGTTGCCTGGTGTTTTGTTTACAATTCAGCCTCTCAAAAAAATGCAGGTCAACCCTTGACAAGAACTAAACCGTAAAGTCATCTTTGAAGGTATTTTAGATTAACATATGATTTGTATTGATTGTCACACAGTGGAAAGTTCAGTACTGAGAAACAAATGTAGAGACCATATAGTAAAATTAATTGTGTACTATGGCCTGTCAGTAAAAACTTGAAACTGATATAAAAATTTTTATTATTAATGACATATACATGAAATTTTAATATGTTATGTATATTGACTTTAAAAATATAAAAATGAAATTAAAAGTAAAAAAAAATAATTTTAATTTTAAAAATTTAAATGAAATTTAAAAAAACAATTAAAAAATACAAAATTTCCACCAAGTATACACATATATAATATTTTTTGGGAATGATATTAAATGATATCAGCATATATATACTCCTACACCATATACAAGCTCAAATGATGGATATTTGTCAAATTTGATCAGAGAAAATATCTTTATTAGTCAAAATGAGACCCTCATTTAAAATACATGAAGACAAAATTCTATTTTGCTTTGTACCTTTAGGTCATGGAAACTATTTATTTAGGGTTCAAACAGTTAATTTATGTGTTTATGATGGGTGACTTCCTGAGTAACACATATCTGCTTGTATAGCTATCAGTAATTGTTTATAACTATAGTTATAGGGTATTTAGTGAGAGGACGGACAGAGATGAAGACTTTATACTAGAACCTGTTCAAGTTCTCTACAAAATCATATTAAGCTGTCAGAGAAAGAAATACAGGTAAGAGGGGTAAAATATACATTACCCAGGTATATTTACCATTGCATGTAAGAAAACAGCAAAATGATGTAAGTTGAACACAGAATGCATTCCATTTTATTGTTCAGTTTCTTTAAGATGCTGATTGATGTAGTGCGACATTGTAGCCCAGATGATATTATGGGAATTCTCATGATCCATTTTGCTTTATGCATTATTAATGACTAATAATATTTGTTATCTGACACTTTAAAGATTACATAAGTAATATTCAAACAGATTATTTGAATTTAACTTTCTACAACTGATCCTAACATGGTTACATAGCTGACAGGAACAAATATGCATATATTTTGTAATGTTTGGAATCAAAAGTTGACATTGTTAGGCTGACATGGTACCTATAGTGAATCTGTAAGGCTCAGTTTTGACTGTGTGCACTTAAAATATCCCAAGATGTTATTTTCATCATGAATATGCCTCTGTATGGTAACACATTTCAATTTAGTACTTTGACAGAGGGCGGTATTGCAGCATCAGCTGATATTTGATTCCATTGAATCATTGAACTTAATAACTAGGTAGCCAAGACTCTTAAAAATAGACTAAAAATGTTCAAACAGATTATTTGAATCATGTTTGCACATGTGATTTTAACAAGTACATTGCATATGTCCCACACATGCAAATATCCATCCTTGTTTACAAGTTTTCGGGATGAAAATTTCACATTTAGTTGATGATATAGGATCTATTGGTACCTATAGTTGATCTGTGTGGCCACATTTTGCTATATTCACTCACAATATCTAAAATTGTTTTTTCCATCATGAATAGGATTGCATATAGTAATAAATTTTAATTTGGTACATTGTCATTTGACTTTCCACTATACTGGTATGTATCAATGTTTGCACCAATGATCAAACCTCACCGTTCCAACATTGCCTTAAACTTTATGATACATACTCTACCTGATTAGTTATTTAACCTGTAACTGGCTAAATATGCTCGTAGAAACTTCACCTATTTTTAGGATGCATTTGTCACTTTAATACATGCTCATTGCTTCACATCTTTGAGTGTCACTCTATCAAGTTTACCTTTTTTAACCATATTTGCAACCTGAATGTTATATTGAAATCACCATATCTAACACATTTTAACTTCATTTGCCTACATCTTCCTTTTTTGTTTAGAATTAAGTGAAACATGTTATATATTTTCAGGTCTAGTCTGGTATCTGGAACAAAGTATTAGAGTTGGATCAATTTGAAAGCTCTCCAGTAGTCCAATGGTGATAGCAAGGTCTCATAAGAGTAGTAGGAGAAAGTAAGAATCCGAGCTCAACAACCCCTCTCCCCACCCCTCCAGACCTCCAAACAAATACAAAATACCTAGGTAATGTAATAGAACACCTGTTGCAATCAATAATTGCGCTAAGAATCCGAGCTCAACAACCCCTCTCCCCACCCCTCTAGACCTCCAAACAAATACAATAGAACACCTGTTGCAAAATATCTAGGTAACAGGTAAAATTTAATTACGTGATCTTCCAGAATAAGCAAAATGATATGTCAGACTCAATTTTCCAAATCATTACGATTTAGCAGAGCGTGGCGATTGTGGACTAAATTAAGCATTAGAATTCCAATAAGGTAAGTGGTATTATACCTCATTACCAACTGTTAATGTCTCAACTGTAGATATCAAAAATATTTCATTATCATGGTAATAGAGGCTAAACTTTACTTTACCGCTGACATAACGACGGGACTCAAACAAATCTTTTATTTGTGATTTGTTAAGAGGGTATTTTTTGTCGATAAAATACACCTTTGACCGATCAAGATCAATTGTAAGTTTGGTGTATTTTTGCTGACTAATCGGACAGCGAAAGTTTTTAAATTCCGCTAGCAACTTTTGATACAATTGTTCGAGATAATTAAAATACTCGCTGTTATCAGATCTGATGAGCGAAAGTTTTAACTTGTCACGGGTACCACTAAAGCATATGTCTGATGTTTCATTATTAATTTCAACTGTCAATGGTTTGTCGTCCATCATTAGATATTTGATTTTGCTACTGTAGCTATTTGTTACTGTCAAATTTTCAAACATTATTTTTAAAGTTTAGATAAAATTTTAGTTTGCAAAGATAATGTCAAGTATATCTCTATCATCATGACAATACCCAAGTGCAAGTGTATCTACCCCATTTTTGCAATAACGTTTATCATCAAAATTGCTCAAACCGCGTTTGATAAGGACATCTGTTTCGAGCTTATGATGATTTGTCCGAATTGACATAGCTCTTATAAAACTAACACCACCATCAAGCGCGTACTTGTAGTCATCAAATTTTATAAACTTTTTAACAAAATCACGAGGCAGACCTTTTGCTTTTTTGTTATTTTATTATTGTCTAACAATACGGCATACATTTTACTACGTAATCCGATAAAGTATTTGATAGCGCTCGAGTTCATTTCATCTTTGAACTTACCAATAACCTTTTTATTTGTGTCGTCATGAAATTTACTGTCACGTGGGTAATCGGAAAGATCAAACAGATATCTATTATCATGGATATCCTGATAGACGTTCTCGCATTCGATTTCATATACGAGCGAATCAGTATCAGTAAATAATAATCTACTAGCCGGCCATTGATTTTTAACAAAATTATAATGAAAATCGTACATCAGCCACTTTGATAAATCTAACACTGAAGCTCCAACGTAGATCGGCTTGTTTAGTTTTAGATTTGTTTTTCTTCTTTGTATCGCAACAAGATTCTCATTAAATATTTTCATGCTCACAAAATCATCGTCTGACACAAGTTTGTTTCTGCGATTGACATCATTGACTAGTTCGATATTTACGCGTTTCCTAATATTCTCCATCGTCTTACCAAAAACAGAATTGTTCATCAGTTTGAAAAAGTTTTTCTCAAAATCAGTTTTTGCCGCAGCTCTTCTTGTAGTGTTCGAGTTAATATAACCTCTCATCCACGGCGACTGATTAAATTTTAGTACGCGATGAACTTTTCTCAACACGAGACCAGCATCGACTGCTTGTTTTAAAGCTTTGTAATGCAAAACATAATTACGTTTATGAAGCAAATTTGGTACTAGTTTCTTTACCATAGAATGTTGTCTTGGTAATGCTGACGCTTGTTGTTCTTCTGATAACAAACTATATTCTATAACCATCGATTCCGCGCAGAAAGGGTAATCGTTATGCAATTTGTGTAGCGAAGTTGGATAATCGAGATCAACTTCAACGAAATACGAAACATCGTCGGGTATCTTTTTTTCTGTCTCTGATAGAAATTGATCAGCCGTGATCCAATGAAATCCACCAAACGGCATTGATTCTGCCATCGAATACCCGTACAAGTTATTGCAATCTAGATAAACTATATACTTCGAAGGAAGGTCAGGATTATACTCTTTCAAATATTTGTTGTTTGCTTCAGCATACTTCTTCGTTATCACACTAATACCACCTCGGATACCTTTTTCGATAAAATTGAACATATCAACATCAGTCAGTAATTCCAACCTTACCTTACTAAACTTTAACAGAGCATCCCATGACAGTCCGGGGGCAGAATAATACCAGCAAGGATCTAGTCCGTAATTATTATAACTCACTTCTCGAAAACTTTCAAAAACATCTGCTAATAATAACACGTCAGTTTTCAAATACAAATCATGATAATCACCAAAAGTCTCACAATCAAACTCTTTCCAGATATCTTGTGCATACCTGTACTCATCATCAGTTATATTTTCATTTTTAAGTTGTGAGTAAAATTTGTCTTTGCCAGGTAAAGATGTTTCATCAAATTTACTCCAGTCGTTGAGGTATTCGTATGGAAAAACTCCTTTTTAGCTAATAGATTAAATTTATCTCCAAAACAGTCTCTTAGGTTATTAAATTTACTACAACCTTTTACTAGCTCATCTAACGAGGCTGCCATAAACTGCAGGCTGTCAATAAAGCGCAATTTACCTAGCGTAACTGACATGTACTTTTCAAAATTATTTGGAATGCATTTGATGACATTATTGAGTTTTAGATGAGCTTTTATCTCAGGATCACCAAAAGCTTCTACGATGATGTGACTATCATATCCTCGAAAATTGTGAAGAATAACTGGAATAAAATCTGGAGCGTAAAATTTTAAATTACACTGGTCATGAGCCGCTCCACGATACTGTCCGGTCAAATGGCAATGGTCACGTACTTTTTTCCTGACATTGTCAGGGTCAAAAGCTTTTTCACAAATATAACAAATTTTCGCTTGCTCGTGATCAGATTCTTGTTGAGGTCTTAATCTTAACATTGGAGTTACTCTTTTCAAACGATAAGTTATATTATCAACTTCACTGATCACTTGATTGAGAAGCCAGACAGCTGGATTTTTACCACGATAGAGTTGGATTGGTTTAGATAATCTCGAATCAGCGCAACAAACTACCTTGCACGCTACTCCGCACGGAACATGATTTTGAATTTTTCTTGTGCTCGATTGGTTAGGATCATTTTCTACGCCAAGTACAGGTTGAAGTAAGCATTCGAAATCGACGTATATGACGAAAGGAATTTTTAGTTTGTGATTATGATGGACAAACTGTAACACGCTATCTTTTTTAGATGGCATTGTTATTCTTTGTACGTCACTACAGTACTGCAAATGCTTTTGTAATGTTTCATTGTCTCTACAACCGTGCAAGCAGCGATAACAAAAGAACTTTTTGTTGTTATTTTTATTATACTGTCTTCCAACTAGTCTGTTAAAGTTTTTGATCCAAACGTAATGATTTTTATAAAACAGTAAATTGATAGTCGATTGTGAAGCTTTTTCTGAAATATACCTCGGATAGACATTTTCTTTTTCATCTAATCCGAAAACGTTAATCGAAACATTATTTTGCTTTTCAAACTTTGGTATTTGATTTTCTGCCACTGGAAAGTCAATACCAGCACAATTTAATCTTGACACGTGACTGATATATTTCTCAACACGATCAGCATTTTTTTCTGCTGGAAATAGCGCGGAAAGAACAGCCCATTGGAAACATTTGCTATCGACGTTTTTTATGTTTATACAGCACTGTTTATTTTTTATTTTTGGTGGCAGGTCGATATACGAACTACCGCGTAATGCGTCATATTTCATCGTGTGAAACAAAATTTCCTTGATCATTTCAAACTTCCAACCCGAACCTAATTCGGTAAATTCTTCTATTTTTTTCCAAATTTCTTGGTGTATTTCATTAGATAGTGACAAAAGATCACTACCAAGTAAAACACGTCTAGATTTTGCGTTGATGTAAGGGTCTGCAATTTCCTTGTTAGTAGATTCTTCCGTCACAAGTAGTTTTGAAAATATAACGTGATATTGCACTAACAATCTTAGACCCTTGTGTTTTTCAAGCTCACGTTTTACAGTCGTCTGTAGCAGATGAAAGAGATTTGTTTCAGAAAAATTTACTAAAACGTTTTGATTATCAAACTGATAACTATTATCAAAACCTGCAAAAGCAGTCGCTATTTTAACAGGTTCTCCAATAAGTCTCTTCTTGGCTATATCACGCAATTTCAACATCGCTGTACTATAGTCTAATATCTAATTGATAATTTACCGCACACTGCGCATGCGCTAGAAAAACAATTAGAGATAAAAAATATCACCTATAATATAATGACAGTAAATCTGACAAGCGCACGTGAGCAAGAGGTATATCATGTTTATCCGAAGTACAACCTGTACGCTGGAATGCACTTGGTTCGGTTATTAATATCATTACTGGAATATCTGTTGGTAAAGCAACGTCAGCGGGTTATACGATTAGTGTAAAGGGAGATAATACTGAAAGAATTACGATGTTTAGAAAAGATTTTATTTACACGTTATTTTGCGATGACATTCCAGAGGGGAAACGAGTATATCATTATAACGGTAAAGTCACTGATGATAATATTGAAAATTTATCCTTACAAGACGAGTTTCAGCCGCATCCGGTCTTTGATTTATACGAGGCTAACGATCGCGGTATTATTAGAAACAGAAAAACTAAAAAAGTTCTTAGTTCTATGAACAATATGGGATATCTTATAGTAACTGTTAGAGGAACATCGACAGATCAAGTTTGTTATACTGGTCATAGGTTTGTTTACGAGGTGTTCAACGGATCTATACCCAATGGTCTGGTTATTAATCATATCAATAACGTAAAAACAGACAATCGATTGGAAAATCTGGAGCTAGTGACCCAACAGGAAAATGAGAGAAAAGGACGAGGTGGTGGTATTAATTTTAGATGCCCAATAAAACCTGTTATTTCGTTAAACCTCAAAACTGACGAGGAGATCAAATTCAAATCAATTACAGCTGCGGCGAAATATTATAATATAAATCCCAGAGCAGTAAAATTTGTAGCTGATGGAGCAACAAAATCAGCTTTTTCAAACAAGTATAATGCTAGTATTATTTTTAGATATGATGATTAATAATATTTTGTAATTCGGTTTTAGTCAAACAATGATGAGCAAATGCTATAATATCATCGCAATCAAATTTTAGCGTCGTTACTGCACTTTCATTAATTTTATTTTTTCTGCTTCTGTTAGTAATATTTTATGAGAATCACCTTGCATTACAATAACGTCAACGGAATATGAACTATAACCTGACAGGCATTTTCTTACCGCTTCGGTCAGTTCGTGGTAGTTTATTATATTAACTTTTTGGTGATATTTTACCTTGTCAGTCATCTTATAACAACAAATTAGATAAAAAGTATATTATAATATGGATATGATGAAACGACTCGTTCAACTATACGAAGAAGATACTAGTGATATCAGCGATAAGGTCTCCACAATCTCTAATGATATGATAGACAAATCTGTTGGTTATAACGAAGATGATATTTTATATAACAACGAGTCTGATGATGGTGAAATAGTCACCGTCGTTAACAGATATAATTATAGCAGACCAACCACTGGAAAATATAATGTCAAGTATCACATTGCGAAAAAAATTATAAAATTTAATTTTACCGTTACCGAACAGCAGGTATTTTTGCAGTTAATCAGACCTTTCTTAAACATTAAAATTCCAGACCGACAGAAAAATATAAAATTTGATTTCATCTTTGTCAAGATTTTTAATCTAATGACGATCTCTGACGATCGCAGACAATATCTAATATCATTATGTAAACCAGTAAAATGCAAATCTGTCAAACGAAAGTATGAGAAAATTTATAATAGCATTATTTCGCAGTCGATAAAATCGACCGGGTTGGAATCCAGCTGTTAAATTTATCACTATACCCACGCCATTTGACTAAACTTTTATCTCCTTTTTTCCTAATCACTTTTTCGATAATGAAAACATCTTGTTCAGTTTTTTGTAGTTCTTGTTCGTAAAAACTACCTACTATAGGTTCCCCTGCCAGATCTTTTAACGCGTACGTTACAGGTACTGTTAAGAGTACTTTATCAACAACAAATACTTCTTCGCTCCAGTTTGGAGTAAATCCTTTTTCAAATATCTTTTTAGTCAAAGAGATTCTAACTTTATCACCGACCTTAAATTTATGTCTGCGGTGCATGTTTTCGTTTGCTAATATTGGATTTTTGATAGCGTCATTGGGTGACATTTTGATGGTTCGATGTTTCGTGTTATTATATTCGCCTACGATTTGAGAAAGGTCATCGATGTACCTGTTGGTGTTTTTAGCTGTCATATGTTTATGTAATTTTTCGTTTAGCGTGCGATTAAATCTCTCGACAACAACGCTTTTGCCTTCGTTTCCTGTAACGTATTTTTTAATATTTTTTTATTCTAGAAACTGCTCAAACTTTTTGTTAAAAAACTCGGCTCCATGATCAGTCCAGATTTTGTTTGGTTTTCTTTCGGTACTCGTTATTATTTGTTTTAACGCATCAGTGATTGACGTTCCTGTTTTATCTGAAACTGGCACACTAAAAGTGTATTTGCTGAAAACATCTGTGACATTAAACAAATATTTCTTATTATCGTTAAACTGAGCCATATTAGATACATCTACCAAATCTATTGCCCAGATATCATCTACAGCGTTTGCAACAACTTTACGTCTCGGAAACTTTTTTTTTAGGTCTGTGTAGTTCGACTGCAAGATCATCGTTTAATACTTTTCCGAGTCCGAGTTTATATTTTGCTCCTATCATTCCCTGAACAAATCTTCTATCAAAACGTTCTCGTAGATTTGTTGGCTCCATATCATGTAATTCGTCTAACATTACTTTATCACAATCTGCTTTCGAGTTTTCATGATCACGATAACAGATATCGTGACGCATTGCTATTGCATCCACTTGATTATAAGGCTCTTGGCCTGGCAATGGATTGTCGTTTTCATCTAGTTGTTGGTCTAGCGGACTGTAAGGACCTGTATACCGATGACCAGGCAAAGTCCAACCGCCTTTTGGTTTTGGTAATTTACCAATTAGTTTATGTATATCTATACCTAACCCTATTATTTCTCTGTTGTTACAACGTTGACAGTACGTAATGATTTTATCTTGTTCTATGCAAAGATCTTTGTCACAATCACAATTGCATTTCATTTTATTTTATTTTGTTTCATAAGATTAATCGTCGATCAAGATAACTCTATCAACGCTAGATCCTACTTGTTTTTTCAAAAACATACTTTTCTTTCTACCACCGATTGCACAAATACTTTTTAACATCGTTCTATTATTTTTCGTTTTTTCCGTCATCTCATCCTTGTTCTCTGTTTTAGTTTTGTATTTGAGACAGTATGTTGACATTATTATATCAAGGATTTTAGATAAAATTGATTGCAATCTTATCATTCGCATGAGAAGGAAGCTCATCAAATTGTAAAATAAACTTCAAAAAGTTTTTACTTCCAGAGCTTTTACTCTGGTGCATTTGTCTGACAAACATGATACAATAATAACCACAAGCTGATGTTCCAATCGGCTGTAGTTGATTAGACGAATAATTTATTTTATCAAATTTTTTAAAAATATATTTTTTATGAGATCGCTTGGAGGAAGTCCGAACGAATCAAAATAATTGTTATCGTGGACAGCAACCCAGTGGGTGCCAGAGCCATCATTGAAGTTTTCAATATTTACAACACAAGAACCGCCTGTTGGTACGTCATCGAGTTCATCCTTGGAAAATACTCCTCGAAATCCAACTACGTCCTTCAATTTTTCAATGATGTCAAAATTGCTCAATAACGTCTGGTCCCTGGTAGAGTAATCCGCGTCCGATTCCTAGTAAGTTTGGCAGCAGACTTCCCGCTAGTCCCGCTAAAAGTGGAGCGAAAGGAATAATTCCTCCTTGTTTTGTTTGTTTGCGTTTTGTTGTTTTCTTTTTTTTCGATGATTTTGTTTTTTTTCGGCGACTTTTTCGTTGGCATTTTATTTTATACTGTTACATAAAATTAACGATAGATTTGTTTGATACCACGACCTTCGACTGCTTTCTTCGTTGCGCCAGAGACTGCTCCTGACGCAGCCGCAAGTCCAAGTGTACCAAGTACTGGTAAAACTTTGCTAGCTATTATTGATAACGCTGGTCCAAAAAATCCACCTTCTTTTGACATTGCAGTTACCTGAGAAACAGATAATTTCAGCACAAAAGGTTTGTTGCGATCGAGTTTATTGATTTGTTGTTGCGTTAGCATGACTTTTACTGCAATTTTATTTGAAGTTTCCGGAGAGATCATCAAAGAAACAGAGCTGCGTTTAGCAACAGCTGCTGATAATTTTTCAACTTGACCAGATGTTAGGTATATTTCTCGAGTTGTGTATTTGGTTTTCATAATGTTATATCCAAGTTGTTAGATTAAACTTGTACTGTCATTCTTCCTTTGATTGAATCGATGGTCAGAAATCGATCACTAACCAATAGCGCGTATACGTTATACTGTTCACCTGGCACAGCGCCCAGTGTCCACGTGACCTCAATATCTGCAGTCGATCCCACAACACGCTCCAAATGTTTTGATACGTCAAAGTAAAAGATGGGATAGAGCGATCGAAACTCTTCTATTGATATTTGAGATCCACTGTCCGCGTTCTGATATTTTTGCATTGCTTCCATAAGATACATGTACGGCCGAGAGATGTTTCTGGTGGCGTCTACGGCAAAATTACATTCGATTGCACGTTCAGGATACTGTTTGGAATTTACTCTCACAAATATTCGTCTAACGTTTGGGTTATCGAATACGGAGTTGTTCATTTCCTGATTGTCACGACGTGCTTGTCGTTGAAATACAACGAACAAGTGTCGCGGTAGTTGTTCGCTGGGCGTGGTCGTTACACGCCATGTATAATCAGTCGCGGGGGGATGGCTGTTTGATAAATCCTGTTCTGTTGGAAGTGTATCTTTTTTGTAAAGGTGGCTAGTAAAGATTCGAGCTCCATCATTTTAGCTAATGAAGGGACAACCCGAGGCATCCACAGTGCTAATCTTGTAATAGAAAACTGTCCCTCAGCCACTCCACCGGCGTGTATTATACAATCGTTTTGATCAGCTCGATCTAATATAAGCGTATGTTTTATTCCTCGAAACACTTTGTTATAATCACGGCAAAATTCAAAGATTGTACTTAACGGAATCATCATCGTTATTTGGCGAGATTCTGCGGCAAACGCTTTTCGTTTAGCAAATCCCTCGTTATATTGTTGTCGTCTTATATTTGTAACGGCTAATCTTATCGAATCACCTATCGCAGCGGCATCATTAGCAGCAGGATTGGCGATGAGATTATTGTTATTTGCAGCAGGATTACCAGCACCAGTACGAAACTCACTCGAAACAGCTGTACCTAATGAGGTATCTTTGAACCACATCATATTTGTGGCTATTGATCTGGAATAGTCATCGCTAAACGAAACGATGTTTAGTATTGTACTCGCTATGGGTAAATGCATTGAAATATCTTCTACGGTTTGATTGGCCAGTTGGTATCGTGCACTCTTAAACAAGCTCCAACCATTATTGACGAGAGCGATTTCTGCATCAGCTGCAATATCACCACCTATCACAGTTAATATTTGACCACGCACTTCTAACATTGCCTTATGGGGTAGTAGAAACACGTCCTCGTCTCTTGTGTTAAAAGTTCTAACTCCGGTTTTATTCGGTTCGTTCGAGTTCTCATCGAGATACTCGACATACTCTAATTCTGTTACAGCATCGTCAGTATCAATTTCTTCTGCAAAGTCGAGATAGTTTTTAGCTGACATTTATTTTATAATCGTTACACAAAATTAAAAGACAGCAGGGGTCATCGGTTTTGTTTTCTTTACAAGTTTACGTACTATTTCTTCACCACTCGGCGACAATAATTTTTTTGTTGTAGCTATCATAGCTCGTTTTGTTTCTTCTGTTGGAGCAATATCTGATATTACTCGTTTTATTTCTGATGGGGAAGGTCCTTTAATCTTATCAGCAATCTTTTGCCCTACTGCATTGCCTGCTGAAGATGCCGCCCCTGTCGCGAAAGCTTTACCAGCGTCAAGTGCAATGGGCGCTACTTTACGCGCGATTCCTGGAATATTCTCTGCAATTGTTGTAAATATATTTCCAAAAAATCCACCTACGATTTTTCTTCGATAAACTTTTCTTCGTCTCATTTTATAAAATTATGTACACAAAATCACATTCCTAGGCAGTGCGTAGGTGTAAGTAATACGTGACTATCTCGTTGTTCACGTCTATTTGTCGTCCAGATTGGTCTGTGAGTTGCATTGTAATGCTTGTAATTTGATTCTCAGGTGTTATTGGATAGTAGATAATCTGTCGCGGATTGATTTGCATGAGAGAACCCGGTGGGACTTCTGGTGAGAAACTGTAGATCGTTTGCCCGCGGTTGCCTTTTGACGTATAAGATCCAGATGCGATAGAGCAATTGATGAGTATTGTATTTACTTCTGTGATATCTACTGGTAGTTCTCCATCAAATGTCAAAGATTTATCTTCACTGGTGGTATAGTATAAAACTCTAGTAAAACCTAACATCTTTCCAAAACTTCTTTCTTCAAAGAGGACTTTCATATTTCTTTTCACTGTTATCCTAGCTCGTAAGGTGTTATAATTCGCCGCTAATTCGAAATTATCAGCATTCCCACCAGCTTTTGTTAGAAGCTCTTTTATTGTTCTGTTTAGATCAGTAATGTTATAAGCTCCTTGTGGAATCTGTAGTTTGTATTGTATATCAATAAACTCTTTTTGTGATGTTGGAGATTGTTTAACATTAACGATTAAAATTTCATCATTAATCCCAGTTCTAATATTCGGCATGGCGTTCCAACAAGTACAAGAAATTAATCCAATCTCATACTGTTTTGCATAATCTAGTTCTATTGGTGGGTTGTAATTTACTGTAAAATTCGCGCTGTTTCCTGTTATTTGTGATGAATCAAGCAATAATGTTGTTTGCATTATACTAATATTTTAGATAAGATCGCGGTGTAAAATTTCGTACTCGGATGATGTTAGTAATCCACTCGATCTTAGATGATCAAGTATATCAATAATTTCGTTATCAATCTCTACACTTTCATTACCAGCTTCTTTAGAGGATATCAACAGCATTAGCCGATCGACTATGTCTGCGTTTGATGTAAAAACTTTAACTCCAGATCCATTCTTTTCCTCTGGTAATTTTTTATCTCGCTTGTTTTCATATTGTTTGAATAGTCTTTTAAAATCCCAACCTTTACTATAACCTCCTGCTTTATTTCGATATTGTTTTGATGTTTTAAGAAAAACCTTAGCAATAATTCCTTCCCTAATATAATTGAGTAATGTTGGAATATTTCTTTCATCTTTTTCATCTTTAATATCATCATCAGCATTTTCACCAACTTCTTTAATTCTTTCTAATTTTTTCATCAAATTATCAGTTTTCTTCTGACCAATCTCGAATACTATTAATATTAGTGATATCATATTTTTCCATAAACTTTTCATACTCAACATCTTCTATTTTAAACCTAGCTTGTCTTCTGTAAATTTTTATAGATTCTCCAAAAGGTACCATTTTTATCACACTTTCTTGTAATATTTTTTGTTTCTCAGTTAATTCTTCAGTTTGTTCTGATAATTTTTCCATCATACTTCTTATCTCATCTGGATTAACCGTCAATCTTGTTATTGCGTGTTGAAGTTCAAGAGGATTGTTCATTAGCCTGTCAAACTCAGCTTGTCGTGCAGCAGGATCAGCAATGTTTCTTACAAGTTCGTTTACAATTTTTACAGTTTCTTCTTTTGATCTTTCTCCAAGTAAACCAAACAAACCCTTTTCTTTCATTTTTGCTAGTTCTTCTGGAGATGATGTTTGTATTTCTGGCTGCTTGCCAAGCATCGCCTCAGTAACAGGTTTGAAAAATTTGGTTCTTTCTTCTTCTGCTTGAACTTGTCCACGTCGAGCTTCTTCCACCTTTTTCTTAAAAGCCGCTCGAGTTTCGAGAAACTTTTTTAGTAATTCGATTTTCTGTTGATGTTTGTCCATTATTTTTATACGCTTTACAAAATTATATCATAGAAACGTCTCAAGGCAACAACGAAACATCTTGGTTGGATCACGCGCTAGCTTGTCAAATAAAAAGAAACTATATCGATCTTAGTTGCTCGATGATATAATTCGATAAATTTATCTTTTGTAACATCACCACATTGTTCGTTTGCAATATTTCTCACATCCACATTATCTAGTCCGGGAAATAATATGAAACAACCCGTATTTCGCCTAATAAACCTATCAACATTATAAAAACCTTGGGCAAGATAAACAGAATTGCATCTTTTATTACGTGATAGTGAAAAATATGATCTAATCTTGTTCATCTCGTTGTTTAGCGGAATATCATCAAAGACGATTATCTTATGCTCTGACGAATCGAGTTCATTCACTGGAACGAGTTCTTCTGGTTGTTTTATCAAAAATATATCATCACCAATGCCAAGTTCATCACGAAGTTTATCATTATACTCGTTTAATAATTTGTATTTGTCTTGTTGGGGGTTGATGGTGTAAATATACACCTTATCATAGTTAAAGTTATTATTGAGTAAAAGATTTAATAACAAATTTGTTTTACCAGATCCAGTTCGCCCAACAATAAGATAATGACAGTCTGGAAGTTCATTGTTATGTTTATGCTTCACCAATCGCTCGGTGTCAAAGTTTATTATCTTCGCCATCGTATAATTTTATGTTATATTAAACCAACAATTTTGTGTAGAACGGTATGTATAATGAGCTACTATACAAAATTTGGAACATTAGCAGTAGATTTATTAACAGAAGGTTACCAGGGTGACTTATCTAAGTATGCGACTCTTGATAAGCTCAAAAATGAAATCAACAATTTGTTAAACGTTGCAAGTGTAGATCCAAATGAAGTTGTAGTTTTCCAGGACAAACAAGGACGATTAAAGACGAGTAATGTACAACTATCAGATGTACTAGTACGAAATCCTACTGCAGTTGCTAATAATATTGTTACTTTTAACAATCAAGGTAAGATAGAAGATTCGGGTAGGTCAGTTAACGATTATGTTAGAAAAGCAGGTGATTTATTTACGGGAAACATTGTTATGAACCAGAACAAGATCACATACCTTGGAAACCCAACTGAGGATAATGACGCTGCTACTAAGAAATATGTAGATGATCAGGAATCAAAGTACGTGTCGGTGCGTGGTAGTATAATGTACGCGTTTCTCAACATGAACAATAATAGCATTACTAACCTTAGAACACCAGAGTTTGATTTTGATGCTGTAACAAAGAAATATGTTGATAATATCAACAATGAAATCACCAAGTTCAAAACTGATTTTACTAATCACATCACCACGTTTTTAAATTTTCGCAAAAACATAAACAAAACCAATAACGAATTTTTTGGAAGTCCGCCATCTGTTAATATTACACTCGATAATATTAACACAAAACTCAACGATATTATTAGTGGAATTCCTAGTATTGTTGAGAAAACAAGTATGATTAAAATTCCTCACAAGCAGATTAAAAATATTGTTTATACTGTTGCTTCTGGAATGTCTACTTGGTCGCCGCAAAATAACACTCTCAAACATACTGCAGAGGTCACTGGTGTGTATAGATTGTCCGTGTTTAGCAGTGCAAAGTTTAATATATTTACATTATTTCCATGGCGTCACTCGACTGATAATTTCTCTGGAACCGTGTCTATTGTGTTGAACAAAGATGTTGAAGAAACTTTTATGCTAATAGCAGATGACAAAAAATTAACTGCTGCGTCATATTGGTATTGTCTGGAATTTGTGGCTGAAACACCTCAACTAGTTACTTAATCAAGCCTGAGATTATGTGAACAAATATTATAATGAAAAAAAGTATAGTTGATTTCAATCATATTTCAAAAGATATTCCAGGACAGGATGTGGACGCACTAATACAATACTACAAATATTATCATAAAAAACTTTGGTGCGTAAAAAAATGTTACAAATATTATAACAAAATACTTCGAGTAATATCATATCTACCCTTGTTAATGACTAGTTCTGGCATAATTTCAAGTGGTATATCATTAAACCCGTTTTTGTTAATCATATCCGGTGTTGGTGTTTCTCTTACAGCAGCTTGTAAAAAAGTTGAACCTAAAATTTTGATAAAAAAGCACGGCTGCTTAACATCAATTATAACTTACAAAAAACTACTTGATCAAATAAGATCTTACCTACGAGGAGTAAAATATAGTATGGACGATTTAATACGTGAATTTCGTATTATTGACAACATGTTAACAGATATTCTACCCATGAGGATCAGCAAATATGAGAAAGATTATCAAAAGAAGTATGATATAACATAAAATTTTATATAATACCACTTACCTTATTGGAATTCTAATGCTTAATTTAGTCCACAATCGCCACGCTCTGCTAAATCGTAATGATTTGGAAAATTGAGTCTGACATATCATTTTGCTTATTCTGGAAGATCACGTAATTAAATTTTACCTGTTACCTAGATATTTTGCAACAGGTGTTCTATTGTATTTGTTTGGAGGTCTAGAGGGGTGGGGAGAGGGGTTGTTGAGCTCGGATTCTTAGCGCAATTATTGATTGCAACAGGTGTTCTATTACATTACCTAGGTATTTTGTATTTGTTTGGAGGTCTGGAGGGGTGGGGAGAGGGGTTGTTGAGCTCGGATTCTTACTTTCTCCTACTACTATAAGGACATGTGCAGTGTGCTGCTATAAGTGACCAAGATGAGTTCATATCAGTACACTGATATACAGCATCTCAAAGACATGGCTTAGATCTTCATGAGAGAGATTCGCATCTTTTTTCAGTAAGGTGAAACTATTTTCATATTGCATTGTTGACTTTTGTAGTTATCGGCATTAAAATGGAATGCATATTTGCTATAAAACATGGTAGTGGTCCCATCAAAATTTTAAATTTGAGTGGGATATTAGTTATACAAACAACTGTCCAAGTACCTGAAACAATAAATCTGGAACATAGTACCTGTCATTGTTTCTTTAGTATGTACACCTATATGCATCTGGATAGGCATATTGCAATTTGCTGTCAAAATCACTGTGAGCTATCATGCTACAGTACCCCTGGGATTAATATTATCAGTTGTACAGACCTAAACTACCATTTGTTTTAAAGACCATTCATTAATCAACATTGCTGCCTTAAATTTGTCAAACTGAATGTCATAACTTGTATGAAAATTTATTTTTTGTAAAATAAAAAGTTTTTAAATTTATATATTTATTTAAATTTCCATTAAAATTTAATATATCAATAATTTTTAATTTCAAGACAATTTTCAGACAGGCCTTATCAAGTATTACAATTAGGTTTTTACTGCATTGAAAAATTCTTGTAATTAAGGAAGATATATCAAATTTAGTTTTGGTTTCTTAAGAACAATTGGACCTCAAATTGCACCCTATAGAACACCAGCACTACACACTTTCTGACAGCTTTCACATGTCTTGTTTGCAAGGAAATTTCAAAAGACTGTATGTATGAAGTTGAAGCAGTAGTGGCATTCAAAATAAAATGCAAATATAAAAGGTTGACAAAAACATTGACTCTTTCAGGAATCAGTACACAATTAATAAAATCCGGTTCAGTACCCACGAATGTAGTCCCAGTCTATTTTTAGATCACTTTTTCCGGTCTAAATTTGGTGGTGATACTAGAGTTAGATTTTGGCATTCTTGGTAAGGATTTAAAGGCAATTGATTATTCTTTAAAATGTGAGCTTATGGTGTGGTTGTCTGTGTGTATTTCGGCGACAGTGCACATTGAGTAATAAGGTCATGGTGATGATCCGGAAGTGAAATCTGTGTTCCGTTGCCTGGTGTTTTGTTTACAATTCAGCCTCTCAAAAAAATGCAGGTCAACCCTTGACAAGAACTAAACCGTAAAGTCATCTTTGAAGGTATTTTAGATTAACATATGATTTGTATTGATTGTCACACAGTGGAAAGTTCAGTACTGAGAAACAAATGTAGAGACCATTAGTAAAATTAATTGTGTACTATGGCCATTAGGCAATATTATGACAGAGTAGCTTCCCCTGATCTCACCAGCTCTCACAAGATTCTATCGAGTTGAGCAAGCTGTCCAGATGTTTGAACTCAATTCTTGTTGCACTAAAATGTGATCTCGAGATGAAAATAGAGTGCACTAAGAATCCTTAGCGAAGAAAATGAAAAATGAAAACAAGAGTAAATGTGGATCTGACTATAAAAAAAACGGATAAAACGTTTTCTTAAATAGAATACGGCGCATCCAAGGCATTGTTATTAACGGTGTGACTTCGTGATTGCGTGAATAATCCTTACGTGACATCGTTTGAGAATTTTTAAAATCTGCCCTTGATCACCACAAGATATTTTTTTGAACACATTATTACCTAAAACATTCTTTGAGAACAAAGAAATAAGTAAAATTGCAGAGACAAATCCATTATTTTGGATTTCAAATTCAGGGGTTCGTTGCAGATATTTCTAACTGCTGCAATGAAAGAAAGATATAAAAGTTCAAGTGTAACTTGTTAAAGAGAAGATGAATCATTAGCCTCTAGTTTTTGTATAAATGTGTTTTAAGACTAAGTACAATGAAACCGATGATAGTACACATTTTATGACAGGCAGTAAATTAACTCGTTTTGTTAAAAAGATTTATATGGAGTTTTGTATTGGCATATATGTATGGTATTGGTCTATAATATTGCTACAAAAATTATAAAGAGACTTAAAAGTACGACTTCAAACTAAAAGGAAAATGAACTAATAAAAGTTTCCTTTGAATGGATAATGCATTTGTTGTGTTAACTGTGCCTTTTGGTTTATTTGTATTTGAGAGAGAGAGAGAGAGAGAGAGAGAGAGAGAGAGAGAGAGAGAGAGAGAGAGAGAGAGAGAGAGAGAGAGAGAGAGAGAGAGAGAGAGAGAGAGAGAGAGAGAATTGCAATATCCTATTCCAGAGAAAATTTGTCGGTACATTTTTGACCCCCACATTTTTTATTTGACCCTCCCCCAGTTCTGACACCAAAGTTGTTTTTCTATTACTCTCAGTTTTACACTCGTGGGGGGATACACTGGAACTTACGTGTCTAGGCTCGTACAATCTGTAACAGAAGAGAGTGAAGACAACATGCGTTGTAAAATTAGAGAAATAATTTATTTCCCTAGAAAATCTAGATAAAAGTGAGAAAAAGAACTTGGGGATATACGAATCAAATCCAAAATTAATTCAAGAATTAAAAAATATAAAACTAACAAACAAATAATTAAATTAAATATACATAACACTTCTTATATACTCTATTAAAAGACTATTCGGGGCATATTGTTACTGAGTGGACCATGACGAGGTTTACCGTAATCACGCCTGATAAGGTAAGCAATTCGTGCAAAGTTCCCGGACACTCATTACCGTCTGGTATAACCGGATTACAAAGTTTGGAATTACTAGCTAAGTATTTACCAGTTAGACAAAGTTTTTACTATATTAGAAAAGAATCCCTTAGCATATTTCGTATGTAACTGAAAATATATCACCGATGTAAGTGAGGGGGTTGTGGTCACTAAATACAACAACAGTTAATTCAATAGAAATAGCTTTAAGACGGTGACTTTGTCGAGATTAGTTGTATTGTTATTAATCTAGAGTAAAGTTACATGCTTATATTTGAAGTAGAAGATCAAGGCAGTAGTCACCCAAAGCTGTTTTAAATAAACACTCTCTCCAAACGACGATTCTGTGATTTTGACCAGAATTGGTCTGTTACAATTTTTACGATTGTATCAGTACAACCAAACTGTGAAAATCAGTATCCAAAAATAAATGTTTCATGTCAAAATACAATATCAGATTTTCAATATAATGATTATATATGCTTATCGCCTAGCTTAAAAACGCAACTATATCCAAAAAGGATCTTATTTTTCTGTAGATAATCTAATTTTACGAAGCGTTACATAAAATAAAATTGATACAATGAATTAAAATCTAAATTGCCATCGTCGTTCTTGTCGATTAAAAAAACCCCCTAAATTTGATCGTCTTTGACCTTTAAATTTGTTATAAAGTCTGAGCAATAAACAAGAACCATTATTTTCACTACAAACAGAATCAATGTTGTTTTATAGAAAACAACGTATAATTCATGACCCATAGATTTCATAGGCATTTGAGACCTTACGCTTTTGCATTTTCGCTCAGTCTTTGGTAATTTTCCATTCTGAACAATACCGTCTCGATCTCCATCGAGGTATTCATTTTTTTTCGATGGACACCAAATACAGATTCGCAATTGTGTCGAGGCTGCTTTGTGCTGAAGAGATAATTTTGGAATGGACACATAGCCAGTCACTACTTTTATAACTCAACAACAGTTCTTATTGGCATACCTGTGATAGATGCCATAGCCACAAGTCCTGCCACATCGAGATCAACGGTTGTTACCACAGCAGGTCCGCATACAGCATCATCGGCAATGCACATGCGTTTATGTTTCACGAGTCAAACGGTTTTCTTGACGATTTCATCTCGCAGCAGTTCAACTTCAATTATTTTCTTGCGTCGGTAGCATTACAGTGAATCATATGCACTTAATATCAATGCATATTATATTAAAGAAAATATACCCGGGCTTTGTGCCGCGTACAGCGTTACCCGAGGATAGTTTAATGTTAAGATAAGCTATTGCAAACCTCTGATTTCGCTTTATCCCCGGCTGCATAAGTAAGTTCCTGCAACGAGAAGCTCGATTACCTCAAGTTCTCTGGCTATGATATTTAGCCACAGCCAGGGTACTTATATAGTAAATTCTCTATGTGCAATCATAAAAAAACACATTGTCCATTTTACGGGGGCAATTTTCATCTATAGAGATATGTGAAATAAAGATTCTTTCTTGCTATCGGTTTTATGTGATAGAATTGTTTCATATACTGAATATTTGGGCATTTATTCTTGTACATATAGTTACACTATTCACAAAACGCCATGTTATCAGAATACAGTCTGTTTTAAGTTAATATTTTTTTTTATAATGGAACATACAAAGTGAATCCAGTCAACCGTTGCATGCATTAAAGGATGAATAGTGTTCATGTTCCTATAATTTGGTGAAATTATTCTTGTCAGACACAGATTCATGTACGACAGTGGGTATCTTGCACAGTAGCAATGTAAATTGCATTCGAAGATTTATTTGTTATGATGGGATTTAGTGTCACTCGAATGATGGTAAATCTGACTCAGACGACGGTATTGGTTTACTCGAAGCGAGGAACCAAAGGTTAGGGACCAACGGGTCTACAGGGAATAAGGAGGGTCTCGTGAGATTATTTGGTATACTGGGAGAAGCTTGCCTTGGGGGTTGTGTCCTTGATCATTGACGATTGAGCGCGAAGCTGTTTATATTATTAACTGGCCGCCATATGATTTATACTTTTCATGTCTGAATCAGTTTTATCCATTCTCACTAGACGAGATTAATCAATCATTCAATATCGCCAAATAAGCGAAAACATAATACACGCATCTTACCTATGTACAAAGCATACATCATAATACCGTACAAATTCTCTACAATGTTCACTCTTGGTAACAGAATCTTACATTTTTCATATTTTTGTTTATAAAGCCCATACTTTGACCACCCTTGGTGACAGAGACTTATATTGTTATTACGTGTTTATATATTAAATGTACTGGTCATTGATGGTAATAGATTCGTGTATCAATCATAAAAGGTCCGTACATAGAGTTTTGTTTGATTGCTAGTTGAAGAGACATCTTACGATAAGTACCATTTACGCATATATTTCTTTGTATTTATTGTTGCACTCGGTCTTAATTGTGTTGTATAATACATTGTTAAAATTTTATACGCACAACTATGGCGCCAGATTCGTTCATCGATCATTTCCATTATAGGAAAACACCTCGTACATGGAACTGCTTTCAGTGTCGTCGTCAAAAATTCAATCTGAATGCACCTTCATCTTGTTCTTATAACTAAACTCTCAACGCAAAGTATTTTTTGCTTGAAATGCTGGCATATTTTGGGTACAAGAGGCTCACAAATTTCCTACAAAGATTTTTTTCTCCAGAAGTACAAATAGCATGCAGTCACAAAAAATATCTTCCGGTGGAATATTTATGTCTCCGTCAATTGAGACACGCAACTACATTCACCTAAACCTATGAAAATTACTCAACTGATTGGTGTCTTCAAAGTTCTATTAATTCTGCTGCCCAAGAGCTGTTACGGGGACAAGTGCGTCTTTGGTGAATACCAGTCAAAGTCTTTCATTTCCTGGCCGAGGTAATTTTGGTTCAATATAATTAACAGAATTCCATCGCGGTGGATGTTTCGGTCAATCTAACTTCTTCTTGGCAGAAACAGAGTCTCTAGATGTTTTCATTCCCGAAGGTGACGTAGCTTCCAGTGACCAGGTGTTTGCTGGTCCATGCTGGCCTCGATTTAGTAATGGTATATCAGGGTGGTCCCAAAGGCAACTTTTAATATGGCTCTCGCGTACATTACTAGTAATTTGGAGTGTATATGACTTTCTGGAAACGCCGTTCTCACACATATATTGGTTGAGAAGCAAAACAATCTCGACATCGACATTAGCATGCTCTCCAAGCTGCTCAAACACTGATGCGTCCACCAAACACCATTTTCAGATCATCAGGGTAGCAGTTCCGACGGCCCCTAATGTAACCACATGAGCTGAAAACGGTGAATAACTAAGGATATTTGGTATAAACAAATGTTTGTTAATGACATTAAACAGTTCCAGATCCATCAATCAATCTTTGTTTTGGCTAGCAACACATCCCAAGCCACTCCGAGCTATCGGAAATAATGCGTGTGGTCAAGCTGGTACACACATATGACAATATGGCGAAAAGCCCCAAAAGTCATCATCGATTAGCAACATATCGGGGCGCAAACACAAATTGTGATAGTCACTGAGATTTCTACAAACAACATCGGACAGACGTTATATGAGTGCGTGTAATTATTGGAGAAATGCCTTTGCGGTACACCGATGAAGATAAGATCTCATATAATGGCATTTGGGTTTCAGAATATTTTCCAAATCATTTATATGCTCGTAGGATGGATTAGTTTGCAGATTAGGTGGCGCTCACCAGTTATTATGTACTTTTGAGAGAGTGATGTATGTAAGGTGAAGTTGTTTGCATTTTAAACATGCATAGTGGAGAGAATGTTAGCATACCTATGTACTACTTTCATGTAATGTGGCTGAAATTTCTTTGGATATTGTATTTTTGGAAATTTTAAATGATCTTAGGACACTGCTAACTAAAATGACTGCTCCCTTGTGCTCAAAAAAATCAACCTGAATTTGTCTAAAGTACACTATTCTTGGTAGCTATTAAAATATGGAAAATGAATTTTGCCAAACTAGACAATACCAGCTTCTAAAAGTGCAATCAATTAATTACCAAACATATAAAATTTTTAAAAAAAAAGTTATCGGCTCTATTTTTTACGATTTACCTCTGAAGTTCGAGAAATGAAAATAAGCAAGTAGAGCTAGCAGGTTTTTGAAAGGTGCACATCTGGAGTAAGGTCAAGCTGTATACTCTCTAACCCTAATACACCCATCAATAATACATCAAAATAAAGGGAATTAAATGTTCTTTGAACAATACCTAAGATATACAAAGTCTCTTCCAAATAGCCAGTATAACTAGTTAGGAAACCCGGGGAAACTCTTTTTCTTTAAAATTCTAACCCTATGCTAAATACGAAACTGTAGAGCGCCACCTTAACAAGCCGATCCTGGAACTTTCACAATCGGTATCAAAGAGCAGTGACAAACCGACAGTCTCCTCCTACGACAAAGGTGTTGACGAGTTTATCCAGACTAGAATTGAGAACTTCAGCAAGCCAATGAATTACATTTGGCCCGTCCGAAATGACATGTTCTTGAGAGTGACGCTTATTATTGCAGTCCATGAGAATGGGATCGCTTTTATGATTAAGTAACCATCATACCCACGCTGGTTATGAAGCACAACCGGAATATTTGTTTTACTGGATAAATTTCCAACTGTAGATTGCATTCACTGGGTGCTGCTCCTCTTTAGTCGCCAAGGATTTGGTAGTAATCACAAACAGTTTCATCAGTGAAACAAAAAGCACGTTCGCCACGGAAAACTCGCAAATTACATCACATGACATAATCATGTTTGCGCGAAAGGTGTCTGATCTATTTAGGTGTAACCTTGAGTGATTTAAAAAAACACCTCCATCGAGTGCTTACGCAACATAATTTTGGCATCTCCCTTGACCCGTAGGACTTGTCCAGAAATTTGGCTTGCATTTGATGGAAACATTATGGCATCAGCAAACGAAGTTTCCACAAGAATATCTAGGCATTCGATGTCTACGTAAATGACATAAGGTGCTTACATCTTCTGTTGCAATACTTTAATTTAAATATATTCTTACCATGTTCTGACATGAACGTACGCCAATGCTTCTCAATAACTTCCCCACAGTTAAATTAACGGCCATAAAGCAGTTGCTAGGTGATACATGTACATACTGTTTGTATTTTCAAGGCAGATACGTATGATCGCAAACAGGTCACCCATTCTTAAAACGTCTGTGACTACTTTTCACATATTTTTGCCCATGGTGGAGTACAAACTGGTGTGGGAATATAACTTAACCTGTGAAAAGGTTTGTACGTGAAAACCTTAACATTAACTCCCAGCATATATCCAAAGTCCATCCTGAACTTATTTAGGTATATTTATCAAACTTTCCTATGATCGCTTAAAAGCATTGGATAGTTTCATTATTGGTTGCCTCAGTATCGTCACGTTTTAAAATCATAAGGGGAACACCCTAAAACGTTGGATACTTGACAATCATACACGACAACCTTGACGGAAAAAATATGCTGAGATACGTAGACGGTTTTGCTCGTCGACGACACACGCGATTTCATTAGACTGGTCCCTGAAGGAATCTTGATACGTAACTATTCTGCTGTTGTATGAAGTTCTCATGGTTGGATGCGGTTCATTTAGAGAAAGTCCTTTTAGCGTAAGAATATGTCCCTTTGTATACCTCTAAGCATCCTTATTCCATGTTTTGTTGGTTGCTTGAGTTGATTCATAGTTGGCGCTATTGTTACAACTAGCCATGATCTGTCTCACAGCCAGCAGTGGCTCACATGGAGAGAGTTCTAATTGTGAAAGCATACCTTTCTTTGTTACACCACTTGGTATCTTTTAATCCAGGGTCTCGCGTAAATCACTTGAGTTGATTTAGAGCTGGCATTCATTACCTTATATAATCAAACGTGTATAAACTAATTATATATCAAAGTCTATTTGCAATATCAAAATCATAAACAGCAATTGCGTTGATCCTTGATAACTTCGTTGTTTTGTTGTTTTTTTTTTTTTAGGATCACAGACGTGTTGGAAAGTCTTCGTTGCCGATCGCGATAATACTCGCTGACAGATCCACATGGTCAGCAAAATTGATTACTCGACTAGACTCAGATACCACATTTAAAACAGGGACGAGCAAACGGACCAACACATAGTGCAAGCATTTACAATATTCATAATGACATGCTATGTTTGTAAACTTCTCGTTTTCCAATGCATATACCTGTACATCGATTGCGCTTCAATGCCATTGAATTTTATGTATATACGGACACTTTTAGCCTCTAGTTGAATTTCTGGCTGATTTATTCTTTTTGTTTATATCGAGTTTTTATTATTTTCTGCTTTATCTGTGTTGATATTCCAGAAACACAGCGTAAGTCAACAAAATAGTGTACGAGTTTAAGGCCATGTTACGTGCCATACTTTTTATTGATGGTGATGTATAATTCTGGGCTTTCCTGAATAAAAGGCTCATCTTCCTATCCGAAACAAATATGTGAAGTCCATGCTCGGATAATATATTCCCCAAGATGACATCTGACCAAATTATCCCAAACATTCGTAACTACACGACCATCCCTTCTACGTTTTCATTCAAAAACGTTGAACCACTTGTCATGCACATATAATGTCCTCTATGGTGTTTGGCTCTTTGTCGTCGACCATACACTGGTAATAGGAATATAGGGTCAGTTGCGTCACTTCTGCATTGTTATAGATATTCTCGTATTTCGTCTCATACTAGTATGTATGGAACCTGAATATTAATGATGAAGACAATTCTACAACAGCGGTGATCTTCGCTGACGTCGATGCGCGTTTTAATGTCTGATGATTTCAATTGATACAGCATATGCACGATTGGCCTGAAAATTTAATTACCGCATTAGTCACAGACGTGAATTCTTTCACAGCACTGTATGTGCCAAACTGTGTGGTTTATAATGGTATTATATAATAGTCGACCGTATTTATCTAATAGCGAATCACTTTTTTCTTTTGTCAGTATATATCGGACTGTGGGTATATGTATGCAAACTCATATAGAAAATGCTGCACTGGACGCAGGGGAGGAGACGAATCATCACGTGCATCCAAGTAACCGCTTTGTCATTCATGGGATCTAGCGCCAGACAGGGGTACAACCACAGGTTGATACGGACGTGTTCAAAACTCCTCAGTGGGGAAAAGGTCATGGCTAATTCGAAAGTGTTTCATTCGATGAGAAAGTTTGAAATGTCCATTAAACCCTATTCTTGCATATGTGTCCTAAATACAGGGTTCCTGCAGGTCATGGAATCCTGGAAAAGTTTTGGAATTTAAAAAATAAATTTCAAGGGCCTTGAAAAGTTATGGAATTTGTCAAAACCTTGCAAAGTTTTGGAAATGTCAAGGAATTTGTGACAATGGAGTTAAAGAAATTGATTACTTCAAATTTCATAGAGCACTGATTACCGATTAAATAAAATGATAAAATTACTATCGATAAATAGTTTCAATTCATATAACAAGAGTAAGTTCACCTAATGGAAGTATCACATGATTTCCGATGTAGTTCACTAAATAAAAAAGCAACTGGAAAGTAATGTTTTGTTAATATTGTACATACAAATACTACATAGTATTGTTTCCTTTTTTATTTTCAATACAAATTACATTGAACATTGGATTATGACAAAAATTACTACATAAAGTCAAAGTGTGCTAGCCCAAGTAAATTTAAATTGTGCATATTAAAAATATATGTTGTTAACTTTGTTATTTTAGACTGAAAGATGTCATTTTTTATGTTCATTTACCTGACAATGCAAGATAGCGTGGTCCTCGAGTTTTATGAAATGGCCCTGGAAATGTTTTGGAAAAGTCATGGAATTTGTTTTTGTTAAGTGTGCAGGAACCCTGTAAATATAACGTTGGCAGATCATCAGTAGGTTATCTATATTAAAAATGAGTCGCTAAAATTGAAAATACAAAGCATAGTGATTTCCTAACGTCTTTATGTATATGTTTAACGTTTAGAACACGGTACAAACATTGCTTAAAAGGCCTTTTCATTTTCTCTTCGCGTCAAAGTACATTAATGTCGGATGGTAATGCAGCCATTTTAAAGAAATCGTACCCGAAATTTGCTTATGAAAAGACATCGATGTGACACCTGACAAAGCAGTAAGGGAGTGTTTATTTTTCCTTGCTTTTTTCTTAAATAACAGTTTGCCCTAGAATGCATCCATCGTAGACTGGTGAAGAAACAAAAGATTACATCTGTATTTTTTTTTCTGCGCTCGTAAACAAGGCTTATATGCCGATAAACACATTTACTAGATGTAAATCCATGTTAAATTCGGATTATGTTCATGGACTATGGGTCAGGGAATTTCGGCAATAATTACTCGCAATTCATTTCAAAATTAAAAATAAAATATATTAAAAAAAACTCTTGAAAAAATCTGAACCTCAGATTGAGGATTGTTTTTGGCCAAGAGAATAAACAAACAAATGTTGGACAGCACTTCATAAAGTTATAGCCTATTGTAATGCCTCCGTGTTAATAAATGCATACACAAATGGTACTATAAATAAAATTACTTTTTAAACAACAAAATGTTCATATCCATTAGTCAAATAGCCGATCAGGTCATGTAGTAGAAATATCTGGCAATGCAAAATGGAACCGACACAACTTAGCAATATTCCATGCTTTGGCACGCTATAAACACAAAAATAAACTATTATAGATACTGTTTCCTGTCAGCCATGTTTGGAAAGCCACCATTAGTTGCATCATACCAAAAACGTTTGTTAGACTGATGTTTTTTTTTTTTTTTTTATGAAACTCGATCTTTGAAAGTTATTCCAAGTTGTGCATTAATGCATCTACCGGAATTTCCCAATCCTTGAATAGTCCAGAACCCTCAACAAAGGACAAAACAATGTCAAAACAAATATAGACCTTTACATATGTTATTAGAGACCGACTAAACCTGAAGGACTCGTATCATTGCTTGCGGTTTATCCAAAAACCGCATGTGTAATAAAATAATGTACACTACAGTACCGATATTCTTTATAGGTGTATTGTAAGCATCGATAAGAGCCTCCGGGTTTTCTTTACTAATCAAAAAACGAATGGAATAGTATTGCAGCGCCTTCTTGCCTTCCGAGCAGCTAGTATTTAACTTCCTATTTTCACTAAACGGTCTAAGAATAAGCAACTCATCGTTTGACTCCTTTTGTGAAACAATCAACCCATTCACCATGAACATGTCTTTAATCTCTTAAGGAAGCGGTAACACATCATGCAAGTCAAATACCCGAATAAAAAAGATCAATTAACAAAAATACGAAATGTTGGAATTCCTTTTTTTATATAGTTGTTGTAAAACCAGACATCGTTGCTATCTCTGAGAATAAACTGATAACTCGGTCACAATCTCTGAGCTATTTAGGTGAAATCGAAGTTTAATGTATTTGGGAATGATAGAAACTTACATGGGGGGGGGTATTACGATGCTTATAACAGGATCTTAAACAGATGCTCCTGGTCGAATTAAACAGTGGATAAGAATCCTTGGGTACTAATATAATAGTGAATGGACAATCCCATAGTATAGATAGTTGGTACAAATGACCAAGCAGAGATATATTCATACCTAAAGAAATATGTAGAAATGGCCCGGCACCAAACCTGGCATTAATTACATTGTCAAACCCCAGAAATTCTGCATCACATCATTACTAATTGCCTCAACTACAACGTAGAAAGACACCATGATACGCACTTACACTTCAAACCAGAATTACTAAAAACCAGGTACAAACAATAACACAATATGCAAAAAATATCATGGGCAAAGATGAAAGATATAATACCCAGCTTGAAACACTATAAACTGTACAACACTAATCAATAAGTATAACAATGGTACAGCCACACCCAAATGTAAAAAGTAATATATGGTGATGAGGGGCTGCATTATTACATTGGCTATAAAACTGGCCGCGGTCAACAAAACGAAATTCAACAACACCCCAGCTTCAAATAAAAGAAAGTCGTAAAAGTCGAAAAGGTACTACATATTATCAACGACTATACAAAAAGCGGCTGGGGTAATTAAAAATAGCTATAATAACAAATAAAAACCGTAATATACTTGCTCAAAATTTACACCCACAAAACAAAACCTGCATTTGCCGTTTTGTACATTTTCCTGTCTTCTCAAGCCCCAATATCTACTCACAAACCTAACAATCTGCAACGTACTCTTCTTCTCTTTATAACATCTTCTACCACTAACCACCAACACTAGAGAAATAGCTATCAAGAAAAACATCCACGAAAGAGGAATTACCACTCTCAGTCCCAAGCTAGTCCAATAAAGCAACCCCCAGTTCAGTGTTGATAGTAATGGACGATAGACCGCCGATGAATATCATCATGTGCGAGAGGCTGATTTACGGCCTCTCTCCAAGGATATTTAGATAATATAAGATGGTACTATACCCAGATTATCAGGACCCACCACACAAGGTGGCAATACTCGGTTCACCGAAAGCAACCAGCGGCGTACCATGGATAAATGGTGCAGGAGCGAAGCGGGGGGGGGGGCGGGGGCGCCAACGATTTTCCTTCAATTTCATTTTTATCAGACCTCCGTAGTATCGCCCCCAACCATTGGTACATTACTGGTAATCACTAAACTGGCCATAACGAAAATTAAGAATATCAGGTGGTCATCCGTCCAGACAACGCACTCTTCAAAAAAGAAAATTATAAGTAAACATTAACATGGTCCCTGTCGCATTAGGTGGCTTAAACCCCAAACCATCAGTCCCTGTCGCACTAGATGTTTTAAAACCCAAACCATCAGTCCCTGTCGCACTAGGTGTTTTAAAACCCAAACCATCAGTCCATGTCGCACTAGGTGGCTTAAACCCCAAACCATCAGTCCCTGTCGCACTAGGTG
>JAEAOA010000683.1:0-12850 GCA_016746295.1 Potamilus streckersoni
TTTGATTCCAAACATTACAAAATATATGCATATTTGTTCATGTCAGCTATGTAACCATGTTAGGATCAGTTGTAGAAAGTTAAATTCAAATAATCTGTTTGAATATTACTTATGTAATCTTTAAAGTGTCAGATAACAAATATTATTAGTCATTAATAATGCATAAAGCAAAATGGATCATGAGAATTCCCATAATATCATCTAGGCTACAATGTCGCACTACATCAATCAACATCTTAAAGAAACTGAACAATAAAATGGAATGCATTCTGTGTTCAACTTACATCATTTTGCTGTTTTCTTACATGCAATGGTAAATATACCTGGGTAAAGTATATTTTACCCCTCTGACCTGTATTTCATTCTCTGACAGCTTAATATGATTTTGTAGAGAACTTGAACAGGTTCTAGTATAAAGTCTTCATCTCTGTCCTCTCACTAAATACCCTATAACTATGGTTATAAACAATTACTGATAGCTATACAAGCAGATATGTGTTACTCAGGAAGTCACCCCATCATAAACACATAAATTAGCTGTTTGAACCCCAAATAAATAGTTTCAATGACCTAAAGGTACAAAGCAAAGTAGAATTTTGTCTTCATGTATTTTAAATGAGGGTCTCATTTTGACTAATAAAGATATTTTCTCTGATCAAATTTGACAAATATCCATCATTTGAGCTTGTATATGGTGTAGGAGTATATATATGCTGATATCATTTAATATCATTCCCAAAAAATATTATATATGTGTATACTTGGTGGAAAATTTTTATTTTTTAATTGTTTTTTTAAATTTCATTTAAATTTTTAAAATTAAAATTATTTTTTTATTTTTAATTTCATTTTTATATTTTTAAAGTCAATATACATAACCTATTAAAATTTCATGTGTATGTCATTAATAATAAAAATTTTATATCAGTTTCAAGTTTTTACTGACAGGACATAGTACACAATTAATTTCACTATATATTCTCTACATTTGTTTCTCAGTACTGAACTTTCCACTGTGTGACAATCAATACAAATCATATGTTAATCTAAAATACCTTCAAAGATGACTTTACGGTTTAGTTCTTGTCAAGGGTTGACCTGCATTTTTTTGAGAGGCTGAATTGTAAACAAAACACCAGGCAACGGAACACAGAATTCACTTCCGGATCATCACCATGACCTTATTACTCAATGTGCACTGTCGCCGAAATACACACAGACAACCACACCATAAGCTCACATTTTAAAGAATAAACAATTGCCTTTAAATCCTTACCAAGAATGCCAAAATCTGACTCTAGTATCACCACTAAATTTAGACCGGAAAAAGTGATCTAAAAATAGACTGGGACTACATTCGTGGGTACTGAACCGGATTTTATTAATTGTGTACCGATTCCTGAAAGGGTCAATGTTTTTGTCAAACTTTTATATTTGCATTTTATTTTGCATGCCACTACTGTTTCAACTTCATACATAAAGTCTTTTGAAATTTCCTTGCAAGCAAGACATGTGACAGCTGTCAGAAAGTGTGTAGTGCTGGTGTTCTATAGGGTGCAATTTGAGGTCCAATTGTTCTTAAGAAACCAAAACTAAATTTGCTATATCTTCCTTAATTATAGGAATTTTTCAATGCAGTAAAAACCTAATTGTAATACTTGATAAGGCCTGTCTGAAAATAGTCTTGAAATTAAAAAATATTGATATATTAAATTTTAATGAAAATTTTAAAAAATATATAAATTTTAAAAACTTTTTATTTTACAAAAAATAAATTTTCATACAAGTTATGACATTCAGTTTGACAAATTTAAGGCAGCAATGTTGATTAATGAATGGTCTTTAAAACAAATGGTAGTTTAGGTCTGTACAACTGATAATATTAATCCCAGGGGTACTGAAGCATGATAGCTCACAGTGATTTTGACAGCAAATTACAATATGCCTATCCAGATGCATATAGGTGTACATACTAAAGAAACAATGACAGGTACTATGTTCCACATTTATTGTTTCAGGTACTTGGACAGTTGTTTGTATAACTAATATCCCACTCAAATTTAAAGTTTTGATGGGACCACTACCATGTTTTATAGCAAATATGCATTCCATTTTAATGCCGATAACTACAAAAGTCAACAATGCAATATGAAAATACAGTTTCACCTTACTGAAAAAAGATGCGAATCTCTCTCATGAAGATCTAAGCCATGTCTTTGAGATGCTGTATATCAGTGTACTGATATGAACTCATCTTGGTCACTTATAGCAGCACACTGCACATGTCCTTATGAGACCTTGCTATCACCATTGGACTACTGGAGAGCTTCCAAATTGATCCAACTCTAATACTTTGTTTCAGATACCAGACTAGACCTGAAAATATATAACATGTTTCACTTAATTCTAAAAAAAAGGAAGATGTAGGCAAATGAAGTTAAAATGTGTTAGATATGGTGATTTCAATATAACATTCAGGTTGCAAATATGGTTAAAAAAGGTAAACTTGATAGAGTGACACTCAAAGATGTGAAGCAATGGGCATGTATTAAAGTGACAAATGCATCCTAAAAATAGATGAAGTTTCTACAAGCATATTTAGCCATTTACAGGTTAAATAACTAATCAGGTAGAGTATGTATCATAAAGTTTAAGGCAATGTTGGAATGGTGAGGTTTGATCATTGGTGCAAACATTGATACATACCAGTATAGTGGAAAGTCAAATGACAATGTACCAAATTAAAATTTATTACTATATGCAATCCTATTCATGAAGGAAAAAACAATTTTAGATATTGTGAGTGAATATAGCAAAATGTGGCCACACAGATCAACTATAGGTACCAATAGATCCTATATCATCAACTAAATGTGAAATTTGCATCCCGAAAACTTGTAAACAAGGATGGATATTTGCATGTGTGGGACATATGCAATGTACTTGTTAAAATCACATGTGCAAACATGATTCAAATAATCTGTTTGAATATTTTTAGTCTATTTTTAAGAGTCTTGGCTACCAAGGTTTTAAGTTCAATGATTCAATGATTCAATGGAATGAAATATCAGCTGATGCTGCAATACCGCCCTCTGTCAAAGTACTAAATTGAAATGTGTTACCATACAGAGGCATATTCATGATGAAAATAACATCTTGGGATATTTTAAGTGCACACAATCAAAACTGAGCCTTACAGATTCACTATAGGTACCATGTCAGCCTAACAATGTCAACTTTTGATTCCAAACATTACAAAATATATGCATATTTGTTCATGTCAGCTATGTAACCATGTTAGGATCAGTTGTAGAAAGTTAAATTCAAATAATCTGTTTGAATATTACTTATGTAATCTTTAAAGTGTCAGATAACAAATATTATTAGTCATTAATAATGCATAAAGCAAAATGGATCATGAGAATTCCCATAATATCATCTAGGCTACAATGTCGCACTACATCAATCAACATCTTAAAGAAACTGAACAATAAAATGGAATGCATTCTGTGTTCAACTTACATCATTTTGCTGTTTTCTTACATGCAATGGTAAATATACCTGGGTAAAGTATATTTTACCCCTCTGACCTGTATTTCATTCTCTGACAGCTTAATATGATTTTGTAGAGAACTTGAACAGGTTCTAGTATAAAGTCTTCATCTCTGTCCTCTCACTAAATACCCTATAACTATGGTTATAAACAATTACTGATAGCTATACAAGCAGATATGTGTTACTCAGGAAGTCACCCCATCATAAACACATAAATTAGCTGTTTGAACCCCAAATAAATAGTTTCAATGACCTAAAGGTACAAAGCAAAGTAGAATTTTGTCTTCATGTATTTTAAATGAGGGTCTCATTTTGACTAATAAAGATATTTTCTCTGATCAAATTTGACAAATATCCATCATTTGAGCTTGTATATGGTGTAGGAGTATATATATGCTGATATCATTTAATATCATTCCCAAAAAATATTATATATGTGTATACTTGGTGGAAAATTTTTATTTTTTAATTGTTTTTTTAAATTTCATTTAAATTTTTAAAATTAAAATTATTTTTTTATTTTTAATTTCATTTTTATATTTTTAAAGTCAATATACATAACCTATTAAAATTTCATGTGTATGTCATTAATAATAAAAATTTTATATCAGTTTCAAGTTTTTACTGACAGGACATAGTACACAATTAATTTCACTATATATTCTCTACATTTGTTTCTCAGTACTGAACTTTCCACTGTGTGACAATCAATACAAATCATATGTTAATCTAAAATACCTTCAAAGATGACTTTACGGTTTAGTTCTTGTCAAGGGTTGACCTGCATTTTTTGAGAGGCTGAATTGTAAACAAAACACCAGGCAACGGAACACAGAATTCACTTCCGGATCATCACCATGACCTTATTACTCAATGTGCACTGTCGCCGAAATACACACAGACAACCACACCATAAGCTCACATTTTAAAGAATAAACAATTGCCTTTAAATCCTTACCAAGAATGCCAAAATCTGACTCTAGTATCACCACTAAATTTAGACCGGAAAAAGTGATCTAAAAATAGACTGGGACTACATTCGTGGGTACTGAACCGGATTTTATTAATTGTGTACCGATTCCTGAAAGGGTCAATGTTTTTGTCAAACTTTTATATTTGCATTTTATTTTGCATGCCACTACTGTTTCAACTTCATACATAAAGTCTTTTGAAATTTCCTTGCAAGCAAGACATGTGACAGCTGTCAGAAAGTGTGTAGTGCTGGTGTTCTATAGGGTGCAATTTGAGGTCCAATTGTTCTTAAGAAACCAAAACTAAATTTGCTATATCTTCCTTAATTATAGGAATTTTTCAATGCAGTAAAAACCTAATTGTAATACTTGATAAGGCCTGTCTGAAAATAGTCTTGAAATTAAAAAATATTGATATATTAAATTTTAATGAAAATTTTAAAAAATATATAAATTTTAAAAACTTTTTATTTTACAAAAAATAAATTTTCATACAAGTTATGACATTCAGTTTGACAAATTTAAGGCAGCAATGTTGATTAATGAATGGTCTTTAAAACAAATGGTAGTTTAGGTCTGTACAACTGATAATATTAATCCCAGGGGTACTGAAGCATGATAGCTCACAGTGATTTTGACAGCAAATTACAATATGCCTATCCAGATGCATATAGGTGTACATACTAAAGAAACAATGACAGGTACTATGTTCCACATTTATTGTTTCAGGTACTTGGACAGTTGTTTGTATAACTAATATCCCACTCAAATTTAAAGTTTTGATGGGACCACTACCATGTTTTATAGCAAATATGCATTCCATTTTAATGCCGATAACTACAAAAGTCAACAATGCAATATGAAAATACAGTTTCACCTTACTGAAAAAAGATGCGAATCTCTCTCATGAAGATCTAAGCCATGTCTTTGAGATGCTGTATATCAGTGTACTGATATGAACTCATCTTGGTCACTTATAGCAGCACACTGCACATGTCCTTATGAGACCTTGCTATCACCATTGGACTACTGGAGAGCTTCCAAATTGATCCAACTCTAATACTTTGTTTCAGATACCAGACTAGACCTGAAAATATATAACATGTTTCACTTAATTCTAAAAAAAAGGAAGATGTAGGCAAATGAAGTTAAAATGTGTTAGATATGGTGATTTCAATATAACATTCAGGTTGCAAATATGGTTAAAAAAGGTAAACTTGATAGAGTGACACTCAAAGATGTGAAGCAATGGGCATGTATTAAAGTGACAAATGCATCCTAAAAATAGATGAAGTTTCTACAAGCATATTTAGCCATTTACAGGTTAAATAACTAATCAGGTAGAGTATGTATCATAAAGTTTAAGGCAATGTTGGAATGGTGAGGTTGATCATTGGTGCAAACATTGATACATACCAGTATAGTGGAAAGTCAAATGACAATGTACCAAATTAAAATTTATTACTATATGCAATCCTATTCATGAAGGAAAAAACAATTTTAGATATTGTGAGTGAATATAGCAAAATGTGGCCACACAGATCAACTATAGGTACCAATAGATCCTATATCATCAACTAAATGTGAAATTTGCATCCCGAAAACTTGTAAACAAGGATGGATATTTGCATGTGTGGGACATATGCAATGTACTTGTTAAAATCACATGTGCAAACATGATTCAAATAATCTGTTTGAATATTTTTAGTCTATTTTTAAGAGTCTTGGCTACCAAGGTTTTAAGTTCAATGATTCAATGATTCAATGGAATGAAATATCAGCTGATGCTGCAATACCGCCCTCTGTCAAAGTACTAAATTGAAATGTGTTACCATACAGAGGCATATTCATGATGAAAATAACATCTTGGGATATTTTAAGTGCACACAATCAAAACTGAGCCTTACAGATTCACTATAGGTACCATGTCAGCCTAACAATGTCAACTTTTGATTCCAAACATTACAAAATATATGCATATTTGTTCATGTCAGCTATGTAACCATGTTAGGATCAGTTGTAGAAAGTTAAATTCAAATAATCTGTTTGAATATTACTTATGTAATCTTTAAAGTGTCAGATAACAAATATTATTAGTCATTAATAATGCATAAAGCAAAATGGATCATGAGAATTCCCATAATATCATCTAGGCTACAATGTCGCACTACATCAATCAACATCTTAAAGAAACTGAACAATAAAATGGAATGCATTCTGTGTTCAACTTACATCATTTTGCTGTTTTCTTACATGCAATGGTAAATATACCTGGGTAAAGTATATTTTACCCCTCTGACCTGTATTTCATTCTCTGACAGCTTAATATGATTTTGTAGAGAACTTGAACAGGTTCTAGTATAAAGTCTTCATCTCTGTCCTCTCACTAAATACCCTATAACTATGGTTATAAACAATTACTGATAGCTATACAAGCAGATATGTGTTACTCAGGAAGTCACCCCATCATAAACACATAAATTAGCTGTTTGAACCCCAAATAAATAGTTTCAATGACCTAAAGGTACAAAGCAAAGTAGAATTTTGTCTTCATGTATTTTAAATGAGGGTCTCATTTTGACTAATAAAGATATTTTCTCTGATCAAATTTGACAAATATCCATCATTTGAGCTTGTATATGGTGTAGGAGTATATATATGCTGATATCATTTAATATCATTCCCAAAAAATATTATATATGTGTATACTTGGTGGAAAATTTTTATTTTTTAATTGTTTTTTTAAATTTCATTTAAATTTTTAAAATTAAAATTATTTTTTTATTTTTAATTTCATTTTTATATTTTTAAAGTCAATATACATAACCTATTAAAATTTCATGTGTATGTCATTAATAATAAAAATTTTATATCAGTTTCAAGTTTTTACTGACAGGACATAGTACACAATTAATTTCACTATATATTCTCTACATTTGTTTCTCAGTACTGAACTTTCCACTGTGTGACAATCAATACAAATCATATGTTAATCTAAAATACCTTCAAAGATGACTTTACGGTTTAGTTCTTGTCAAGGGTTGACCTGCATTTTTTTGAGAGGCTGAATTGTAAACAAAACACCAGGCAACGGAACACAGAATTCACTTCCGGATCATCACCATGACCTTATTACTCAATGTGCACTGTCGCCGAAATACACACAGACAACCACACCATAAGCTCACATTTTAAAGAATAAACAATTGCCTTTAAATCCTTACCAAGAATGCCAAAATCTGACTCTAGTATCACCACTAAATTTAGACCGGAAAAAGTGATCTAAAAATAGACTGGGACTACATTCGTGGGTACTGAACCGGATTTTATTAATTGTGTACCGATTCCTGAAAGGGTCAATGTTTTTGTCAAACTTTTATATTTGCATTTTATTTTGCATGCCACTACTGTTTCAACTTCATACATAAAGTCTTTTGAAATTTCCTTGCAAGCAAGACATGTGACAGCTGTCAGAAAGTGTGTAGTGCTGGTGTTCTATAGGGTGCAATTTGAGGTCCAATTGTTCTTAAGAAACCAAAACTAAATTTGCTATATCTTCCTTAATTATAGGAATTTTTCAATGCAGTAAAAACCTAATTGTAATACTTGATAAGGCCTGTCTGAAAATAGTCTTGAAATTAAAAAATATTGATATATTAAATTTTAATGAAAATTTTAAAAAATATATAAATTTTAAAAACTTTTTATTTTACAAAAAATAAATTTTCATACAAGTTATGACATTCAGTTTGACAAATTTAAGGCAGCAATGTTGATTAATGAATGGTCTTTAAAACAAATGGTAGTTTAGGTCTGTACAACTGATAATATTAATCCCAGGGGTACTGAAGCATGATAGCTCACAGTGATTTTGACAGCAAATTACAATATGCCTATCCAGATGCATATAGGTGTACATACTAAAGAAACAATGACAGGTACTATGTTCCACATTTATTGTTTCAGGTACTTGGACAGTTGTTTGTATAACTAATATCCCACTCAAATTTAAAGTTTTGATGGGACCACTACCATGTTTTATAGCAAATATGCATTCCATTTTAATGCCGATAACTACAAAAGTCAACAATGCAATATGAAAATACAGTTTCACCTTACTGAAAAAAGATGCGAATCTCTCTCATGAAGATCTAAGCCATGTCTTTGAGATGCTGTATATCAGTGTACTGATATGAACTCATCTTGGTCACTTATAGCAGCACACTGCACATGTCCTTATGAGACCTTGCTATCACCATTGGACTACTGGAGAGCTTCCAAATTGATCCAACTCTAATACTTTGTTTCAGATACCAGACTAGACCTGAAAATATATAACATGTTTCACTTAATTCTAAAAAAAAGGAAGATGTAGGCAAATGAAGTTAAAATGTGTTAGATATGGTGATTTCAATATAACATTCAGGTTGCAAATATGGTTAAAAAAGGTAAACTTGATAGAGTGACACTCAAAGATGTGAAGCAATGGGCATGTATTAAAGTGACAAATGCATCCTAAAAATAGATGAAGTTTCTACAAGCATATTTAGCCATTTACAGGTTAAATAACTAATCAGGTAGAGTATGTATCATAAAGTTTAAGGCAATGTTGGAATGGTGAGGTTTGATCATTGGTGCAAACATTGATACATACCAGTATAGTGGAAAGTCAAATGACAATGTACCAAATTAAAATTTATTACTATATGCAATCCTATTCATGAAGGAAAAAACAATTTAGATATTGTGAGTGAATATAGCAAAATGTGGCCACACAGATCAACTATAGGTACCAATAGATCCTATATCATCAACTAAATGTGAAATTTGCATCCCGAAAACTTGTAAACAAGGATGGATATTTGCATGTGTGGGACATATGCAATGTACTTGTTAAAATCACATGTGCAAACATGATTCAAATAATCTGTTTGAATATTTTTAGTCTATTTTTAAGAGTCTTGGCTACCAAGGTTTTAAGTTCAATGATTCAATGATTCAATGGAATGAAATATCAGCTGATGCTGCAATACCGCCCTCTGTCAAAGTACTAAATTGAAATGTGTTACCATACAGAGGCATATTCATGATGAAAATAACATCTTGGGATATTTTAAGTGCACACAATCAAAACTGAGCCTTACAGATTCACTATAGGTACCATGTCAGCCTAACAATGTCAACTTTTGATTCCAAACATTACAAAATATATGCATATTTGTTCATGTCAGCTATGTAACCATGTTAGGATCAGTTGTAGAAAGTTAAATTCAAATAATCTGTTTGAATATTACTTATGTAATCTTTAAAGTGTCAGATAACAAATATTATTAGTCATTAATAATGCATAAAGCAAAATGGATCATGAGAATTCCCATAATATCATCTAGGCTACAATGTCGCACTACATCAATCAACATCTTAAAGAAACTGAACAATAAAATGGAATGCATTCTGTGTTCAACTTACATCATTTTGCTGTTTTCTTACATGCAATGGTAAATATACCTGGGTAAAGTATATTTTACCCCTCTGACCTGTATTTCATTCTCTGACAGCTTAATATGATTTTGTAGAGAACTTGAACAGGTTCTAGTATAAAGTCTTCATCTCTGTCCTCTCACTAAATACCCTATAACTATGGTTATAAACAATTACTGATAGCTATACAAGCAGATATGTGTTACTCAGGAAGTCACCCCATCATAAACACATAAATTAGCTGTTTGAACCCCAAATAAATAGTTTCAATGACCTAAAGGTACAAAGCAAAGTAGAATTTTGTCTTCATGTATTTTAAATGAGGGTCTCATTTTGACTAATAAAGATATTTTCTCTGATCAAATTTGACAAATATCCATCATTTGAGCTTGTATATGGTGTAGGAGTATATATATGCTGATATCATTTAATATCATTCCCAAAAAATATTATATATGTGTATACTTGGTGGAAAATTTTTATTATTAATTGTTTTTTTAAATTTCATTTAAATTTTTAAAATTAAAATTATTTTTTTATTTTTAATTTCATTTTTATATTTTTAAAGTCAATATACATAACCTATTAAAATTTCATGTGTATGTCATTAATAATAAAAATTTTATATCAGTTTCAAGTTTTTACTGACAGGACATAGTACACAATTAATTTCACTATATATTCTCTACATTTGTTTCTCAGTACTGAACTTTCCACTGTGTGACAATCAATACAAATCATATGTTAATCTAAAATACCTTCAAAGATGACTTTACGGTTTAGTTCTTGTCAAGGGTTGACCTGCATTTTTTTGAGAGGCTGAATTGTAAACAAAACACCAGGCAACGGAACACAGAATTCACTTCCGGATCATCACCATGACCTTATTACTCAATGTGCACTGTCGCCGAAATACACACAGACAACCACACCATAAGCTCACATTTTAAAGAATAAACAATTGCCTTTAAATCCTTACCAAGAATGCCAAAATCTGACTCTAGTATCACCACTAAATTTAGACCGGAAAAAGTGATCTAAAAATAGACTGGGACTACATTCGTGGGTACTGAACCGGATTTTATTAATTGTGTACCGATTCCTGAAAGGGTCAATGTTTTTGTCAAACTTTTATATTTGCATTTTATTTTGCATGCCACTACTGTTTCAACTTCATACATAAAGTCTTTTGAAATTTCCTTGCAAGCAAGACATGTGACAGCTGTCAGAAAGTGTGTAGTGCTGGTGTTCTATAGGGTGCAATTTGAGGTCCAATTGTTCTTAAGAAACCAAAACTAAATTTGCTATATCTTCCTTAATTATAGGAATTTTTCAATGCAGTAAAAACCTAATTGTAATACTTGATAAGGCCTGTCTGAAAATAGTCTTGAAATTAAAAAATATTGATATATTAAATTTTAATGAAAATTTTAAAAAATATATAAATTTTAAAAACTTTTTATTTTACAAAAAATAAATTTTCATACAAGTTATGACATTCAGTTTGACAAATTTAAGGCAGCAATGTTGATTAATGAATGGTCTTTAAAACAAATGGTAGTTTAGGTCTGTACAACTGATAATATTAATCCCAGGGGTACTGAAGCATGATAGCTCACAGTGATTTTGACAGCAAATTACAATATGCCTATCCAGATGCATATAGGTGTACATACTAAAGAAACAATGACAGGTACTATGTTCCACATTTATTGTTTCAGGTACTTGGACAGTTGTTTGTATAACTAATATCCCACTCAAATTTAAAGTTTTGATGGGACCACTACCATGTTTTATAGCAAATATGCATTCCATTTTAATGCCGATAACTACAAAAGTCAACAATGCAATATGAAAATACAGTTTCACCTTACTGAAAAAAGATGCGAATCTCTCTCATGAAGATCTAAGCCATGTCTTTGAGATGCTGTATATCAGTGTACTGATATGAACTCATCTTGGTCACTTATAGCAGCACACTGCACATGTCCTTATGAGACCTTGCTATCACCATTGGACTACTGGAGAGCTTCCAAATTGATCCAACTCTAATACTTTGTTTCAGATACCAGACTAGACCTGAAAATATATAACATGTTTCACTTAATTCTAAAAAAAAGGAAGATGTAGGCAAATGAAGTTAAAATGTGTTAGATATGGTGATTTCAATATAACATTCAGGTTGCAAATATGGTTAAAAAAGGTAAACTTGATAGAGTGACACTCAAAGATGTGAAGCAATGGGCATGTATTAAAGTGACAAATGCATCCTAAAAATAGATGAAGTTTCTACAAGCATATTTAGCCATTTACAGGTTAAATAACTAATCAGGTAGAGTATGTATCATAAAGTTTAAGGCAATGTTGGAATGGTGAGGTTTGATCATTGGTGCAAACATTGATACATACCAGTATAGTGGAAAGTCAAATGACAATGTACCAAATTAAAATTTATTACTATATGCAATCCTATTCATGAAGGAAAAAACAATTTTAGATATTGTGAGTGAATATAGCAAAATGTGGCCACACAGATCAACTATAGGTACCAATAGATCCTATATCATCAACTAAATGTGAAATTTGCATCCCGAAAACTTGTAAACAAGGATGGATATTTGCATGTGTGGGACATATGCAATGTACTTGTTAAAATCACATGTGCAAACATGATTCAAATAATCTGTTTGAATATTTTTAGTCTATTTTAAGAGTCTTGGCTACCAAGGTTTTAAGTTCAATGATTCAATGATTCAATGGAATGAAATATCAGCTGATGCTGCAATACCGCCCTCTGTCAAAGTACTAAATTGAAAGGTGTGACCAACAGACATTCATGATAA